>APFE030770390.1:0-17428 GCA_000404065.3 Pinus taeda | reverse complement strand
TAAATTATCCTAGCTCTAATTTTAGTTACTTAAGTCCACAAGTTTCAAAAAAGTGTTTTTTGCAAAAGGAAACCCATAAAAGCTCATGGTTAGTATAGCTAGCAATAGGGAATAAGAGGTAAGTTGAATAAATGGTGAGGTCTCACACAGTGGTAATAAATGGCATGCCCACATCCGTAGACATGAACCTATTACCATTGGGTTCATCTGATGTTTTGGTCAGCATGGACTGGCTTCCGAGTCATAAAATAAAAATCAACTGCTACAGCAAGTCAATAGAATGCCTCAACGAGGAAGGGGAAAGAGTGCAAGGGAAGAGATAATCAATGATGGTTCATCAAATATCAGTGCTACAATTGAAAAGGTGTAGTCAATATGGGTGTGAACTGTAGATGGTCCAAGTCGCTGACGACTCAAAAATTAGCAGCAACAGTTTCTAAGAACACCCAATCTTAAATAAATTCAAGGATGTGTTTCCTAAAGAAATCCTAGGATTACCACCATGAAGGGAAATCAACATCTTAATCAAATTGTTACCAAAAACAACACCAGGGTTACTAGCCCCATATCGCATGAGTAAACTAGAACTTATGGAATGAAAATTGGAATTAAAACAAATTTTGGATAGGACATATATCAAATCCAGCATATCACCCTAGGGAGCACCTATATTATTTGTAAAGAAGAATGATTCCACTCTAAGACTCTCCATTGACTAAAAGTATCAAACAAAGCCACAATAAAGAACAGGGATCCTCTACTTAAGATTGATGAATTGTTTGATCATTTGAAAGGGTATGATGTATTTTCAATGATCTATTTGAGGTCTGGGTACCATCAGGTGAAAATCAAGTATGAGTACATTCACAAGACATCATTTAGAACTAGGTACGTGCACTATGAATTTGTGGTAGTGTCATTTGGACTCACAAACTCCCTAGAAACATTTATGTGTTCAATGAATAATATCCTATTTCCATATTTTGAAAAGTTTGTGCTAATCTTTATTTATAACATCTTGGTTTATTCAAAAATAAGGTAGGAATATGAAAAGAACTTAACACCAGTGTTGTAATTACTAAGAGAGAAAAATATCTACAGCAAACTTAGTGAGTGTGACTTCTTCCAGTTACAAGTTCAGTGCTAGAACATATTATTTCCAAAGAAGGAGTAGCATTATATCCAAATAAGATTAAGCCCATTATGGAATTCCCTTATCCTCAAAATGTGACAAAAGTCAGATCCTTCATTGGATTGCCTAGTTATTATGAGAGGTGCATTCAAAAATAATCGAAGATTGGACATCCAATCATAGAATTGAAAATAAAAGGAGCTAAATTCCAACTAAAACAGTTTCTCACATATGCACCAATATTAAGAATAGTTGACCCAGAAAAGGATTTTGTGGCATATTAGAGAGCCTACAAGGAAGGTCTTAGTGGATTCATAATGCAAGGAAAAGTGGTCTATTATGAATCAAGGAATTTGAATGAGAATGAGTGATATTATGTCACTCATGACTTGGAATTAACAGTTATATTGCATGTACTAAAAATGTGGAGTCACTATTTGTTGGGAAGAAAGTTTACCTTGATGTCAAATCATGGAGGGTTGAATTATCTATTTGATCGGCTAAAGTTGAACGCAAGACAAAAAAGGTGGCTATCCTTGAATAGTGAATTTGATTTTGATATAAAATATATCAAAGGTAAGAAAAATAAAGTAGTTAATGCACTTAGCATAAGTTTAAAGGTGGCTCATGCCACAACCATAACTACTTGTGAAGTTTATAACCAAAACAATATTTAAAAGGCCATGCAATAGGATGATCATTGCCAACAAGTGAAAGAATGCTTGCAACAAGAGCTAGAAGAGGAATTGAGTAATATCTACTCCCTCAGGAAGGATGGATTGTTAAAGTTCAAAAGAAGGTGGTATATGCCTTGTAAGGGTGACATGAAGAGGCTTATCTTGGATGAATTTCATAAAAGACCTTATTTAGTCCATCTTTCTTATAAAAAGCTGATAACAACCATGAAAAAGGTATATTAATTGACCAGGTATGAAAAAGGATGTTTCTAAGTACATTCTCAAGTGCTTGAACTGTCAGCAAGTGAACGAGTGTAGAATTATAGTGGGATTGTTACAACCAAATCCCATTCTTGAATGCTAGTGGTAATTCATTTGAATGGCCTTCCTCATTGGATTTCCAAGGGATCCTAGGCAACATGATGTGTCAATGGTCATGGTAGATAATTTGGGAAAGGTAGTTCATTTCATAGATATTAAATCCACGTATAAGGTTACAATGGATAGTGCTCATATTTGTATGAAGGAGATATTTAGATTTCATGGTATACTCAAGAAGATCATCTCGAATCAAGATGCCAAGTTTACCTCAAAATTTTGGAAATTGTTTTTATTGGTTTTGGTACAAAGCTAATTTTCAACATAATGTATCATCCTCAAATAGATGGATAGGCTAAAATAGTTAAGAGGATTTTGGACGAAATGCTTATATTGTATGTTATGCATCATCATAATATGTGGGAAGAGCTTATATCTCTGGTAAACTTTATTATAACAATGGGTACTAGAAATCATTGAAAATGAGTCCTCTTGAGGCTCTTCATGGTAGGATATGTAATACACCTATCATCTGGAATGATCTAGTGAATATGGCACATAATGGACCTGACATGTTGAAGGAAAAGAACATGAATTAATTGTTATTAGGAAAAAATTGAAAATAGCTCAGGAAGGGTGGGAGAGCTATGCATATAAACAAATAATTCACAAGGAATTTCAAGGGGGGGAACATGTTTACCTATACATTGGACCAAGGAAAAGTTCATTAAGGATTACATCTTGTGCTAGGTTGGAACCTAGATTTTGTGGTCCACTTTAGATATTAGAAAGAGTGAGGCCAATGGCATACAATCCAGCATTACCACAGACAGTCAAAGCACATGATGTTTTCCATATCTCTTTTCTTAAAAATTATGTGTATGATGTTAATTGTGTTCTTGATTTTTCATTTATGCAGGCGAAATCCAATGAAGAATTCCATCCATAACAATTGTGCATCCAAAATTGAGCAATTGAGAAAGTCAAGGTGTAGTGGAGGCAATTTGGACCACATGAGGCCTTCTTGGGAAATGGATGACTTGATAAGGGTGTCATACCCATTTTTGTTTACTGTGTAAGTAAATGTAAAGATATATGTATATAAATTTCATTATTGAATTTTATGTTCAAGAATATAACACTATTGAATGTTATGTTTGGGTATAGAACACCGAGGATGGTGTTCCTCTAAGGGGGTGAAATATATGACATCCCATTTTTCTACCCCTCTTGTAATTGTCACTATGAATTGTAAATCATGAAAATATTTTAGAAATTTAAACATAATGATAGGATTGGGAAAGTGCACACGGATTCAGAGCTTGAGGAGGAGGAGTTTCTTGGGAAGTAAATAAAATTAAGTTGTTCATTTAATATGCCACTAGTTTTCTTGAATGGGTTTAATGGCTTTCACAACAAGTAGAGAGGTGGAGTATGGGCTTCTCAAGTGGAGGAGAAGCCCCATACCACGTACATCCTCATGGGACATGTTGGGTGGTCAACATGCAAGGGAAATGTGAGGAGTTAGGCAAGGAAAAAGAATCGATGGGAAAGAGGTAGAAACACACACACATAGAAGATATATCCTTTATAAAGGTGTATTGTGATTGGAACGAAATATAGACACAGGAAAGTGCATTGTGGATGCATGTATGTTGGGCTAGGCATACAAGGATTGTGAGCGAACTCATGGGAAATCAAATGCTAGGAGAAACATTAGCACAGAAGCAGGAGAATGTTAAGGAGCATAGTTGAAGAGAAGTGAAGAGAAGAAGAGGTAGATACCTGTGTATTCTAAAGTCCTACGAGTTTGAGCAGGTGGAAACATAACATACTCTAGATTCCTGATAAATGGAGGGGAGCCTTGATGTGCACTATAAATATCTACTAAGTTTAGTAGGTGGTACTACCATATACTCTCGATCCATTTCATCATAGATGGAGACACTTTAAGATATGATATTACATAGCATTTAGTAGGTGGAACATTATCTGCTCTGGATTCTTATAAAACAGGTGGATACACTGTGAAATATAGATCCCTATGTGAACTAGTTAATTGTTGGTGGCGTGATTTTCCTTGGGCACTTACTCCTTAGAATTTGAATTTAGCTCAGGGGTGTTCAATTACAAGAAAGATTACAATGAAGCTAGATTATGGTTGGGTGGATATTTGAAGTCCCTCCCTTAGTTTCCAGTCATCAAGATTATCATATAAGTATATATTCACTTGTATAAAGATATGTAACATTGTTAATGATGAATGGTATTGTGATGTGTTATAACAATGTATCTATCAGCACTAGGGTTAAAGGATTGTGCTATTCCTGGTTGCTTATAATGAGATCTTTTGTGTATGTTCTCATGATTTGAGGGACTTCCCGATAACATTGACTATTGATACTTTCCTGAATGAATGGCTAATTATATAGTATGTATGGTTACTTGTTGAATTCCACTGATTAACATTGTGTGTGATTTCTATTGTTTGACATGTTATGAATATCATGGATGTATGTTATTGATGGACTAATGAAAGTCTATGGTTGATTTTGAGTGTGGCACATTATATTAGTGGATCTGATGGTGCCTATTTTAATCCATTATGTGATTAATGGGATGTTGTTGTATCTGAATTTACAATTAAGTCTCAATTATGGTATAGCCAAGTTTTGTGCCTGTTGGTAGTCTTGTTGACAACCATATTTCTCTAATTATGTGTTATGTATGTGATGTAGCTCTAACTTAGAAAGGTTGTTAATATTTATGTATGATCATGGGTTTTTTACATAAATATATATGTATGTATGATCTGCTCAGTCGTATTGTTACTTGTGTGAAATACAAGTGTATTATTTGGTAAGTAGTTTCAAATGCCATTTGCATACCTACAGAAGAGGAATTTCGGGATAATTTTATGCTTCATCTAAGACTCGGGTGGACTCTCTGGAACCCCTTGGAATTCTTATTTAAATGAAAATTAACCTGTGACTCATATCAATTCTTGTGTTAACAATGATTCTCAGTGATTAGCCTTAATGGTGGAGATTACTGTTAAACTAGGGGATTAATTTTAACCTCTCACCATATCTCTTTTTCCAAGTGATGTGCATTGACTTCTATTGAAGTTTGGTGTTATTAATGCAAGACATTGGATGGGAAACCTTGATTTTAGTTGATGGAGAATTATACGTTCCAGGGAACATAAATGTGTCTCCATGGAATGCAACCATTTTCGTTTGGTGACGAAGATTTGTATGTCCGAGGGAATGGAGATTTTCCTTTGTATGATGGTGTTGATAGTGATGGATGCACCCAACATACATAGGATCTCCCTGATATGAGGTCCCAATTAGGAATCACAACATTTGATGTAAGAGTCCCATCTAGTTATAGGGTTTTTCCACAACTTCAAATGGTTTAGATGTGCACCTTGGTTACAATACATACACAAGATATCATAACAACGCTTTGGGGAAACAAGTACATAATTTTTGTGAGACATCAAAAGTAGAATGCAGAAGAAACTTCCACAACTATAAAGAGAGATGATCCTTCAGTTAGGGAAGTAATATTACTATCCTAAGAGAGACTTGTGAGCAAAAGAGGAAGACTTGTTGATTAACCTAGAAATTAGTTCACAAGATAAGAAACAATTGTAAATCATAACAACACTCATTCAACAATACCCATATCTAAGAAATGAAATAGTTAATTAGTCTTAGTATGTATTATTCTAACATATATTGATAACATATCAAGAATACTCTTACTACATTCACGATACATGCATGAAGAAGTGTTGGCTCAAAGAGCTTATCCTTATTATTGAAATATTCCAAGTACACAGTTACATAGGTGAAACGCCAAACCTAGTAGTTGAACATGAAGCCACAACTTGCTTCTCCAAAGAATGATTTTCCTCCTATGCAACACAAGAGAATCTAAGGCAAAACTCTAAGAATCCAAGACATTTACTTGAGTTATGAGGGCCTATTTATAATAAATGACAATGACCTTTTATTTTGCTCATGACTTTTCAAATTTTATGACCTATGGGCTTACATATAACCTTTCACCTTCTATATGTGACCCTTTACATTCCACATGTGTCTTTTCACATTCCACATGTGTCTTTTCACATACCACATGTGTCTGTTGGACTCCATTACATTAAAATTATTACAAAAGACAAAATACATATAGGACGGTGGTTATATAAGACAAAAATTATAATGTGAAAAAAAATTCTTTCAAATAGATAATTCAGTTGCTTCTTCATGGAGCTCTTTGGTGATTTATGAATTCCATACTCTGAACTTAGTGGCAATGACTTTGATTCGGACTAGAAGATCTATTGCAAACCACATTTTTACCTCCAATTATTTTTTCAATATGGATTTGGAGCTAGATAGCACATTATTTCACAACCATGATAGTTTCATGTGAGCTTTATCTAGTACAATGGCATATTGTAGAATAATGGTCTTAGTAATCTCCAAGCCTTCGTGTTTTGTTACTTGCTTGATTTTTTCAAAGTACGGCTTCACTTATCGTAAGATGATATCCCTGCCTCTTGTCTCTCCAAGTGATCCCACTAAAGGCATCCCATGTTTTTGTGCCAAGGACTCCAAACCATTCTATAGTTGACTATAAGAATCTATAGTGTTAGTCGATTGTTCACTGAGACAGATGTAATTTTGAATGTGGAGTCTCAACTGTACTTTGTCCACCTCAAAAAGAATCTTGCTCTTTCTAGCCAACTATTCTGGAACCTGCAGATATTCGGTAACCCATTCTTGTATTTGCTCGAAAAAAAAAAAAAAAAAAAAAAATTCCACCTTTAGGAGCTTTAAGGCTTCTTGCACTTTATTTTTTATACTAACTAGGGGTGCCACTACCTCACAAAGGAGTATCATTTCATCATACAAATGTGTCATTATGTCCTCCATTGGCCCCAATTATTCATGTACAACTGACTATCATCCTGCTATGTTGAAATTGTTGGAAGATAACCACTGATTTTTTGTAGTGAGATGCTCCACTTGTTGCTTTACTGCGGTCAATTCTTTCCTCAACCATGCATTCTCATTCAAAAGGTACTTTGAGTTATCCTATGTTGTTTTCGTAAAAGCAACATTAGTTTCCATAATTTCCTAGGGATTCCTCCTAATTTTTGTAGTTATCACCTTCTCTGTGGATATAGAGACTGGATTCTAGGGATCATTCAAGAAGAATCTTCATCTTTATTGCACTATCATTTTCTTCAACTAATCAAATCTAACATTACGTACATCCATGACCATGTATTTTTTTGGAGGTGTGATTCCTGTCTCATCAAATGGGAGATGGCCACCTATAAGAGGAGATTCTGCCAAAGAACCTAGTTCATCATCGATGGGTTGGATGGCATCATCTTCCTCCAATTCTTCTTCTATTTCCTGAGTCATTTTTCCTTCTTCCAACCTCTATATTTTTTCCTCCTCCTACGAATGCCTTAGTTTTTCTTCTTCTACTCTCCTTATGTCTTCTTCTTCTTCTTTCTTTCTAAGAAGCAGTTCTTCCTGATTTCCATTCTCCTCCTTCTCTTACTGTATATTGCCTCTAATTTACGCTTCTCTTGTTCATCCTCAATGGCCCCTTTATTCAATGGATAATCTTTCTATTTTATGCTACTTTACGTTGCTTGGTCATGCTTGACCCTTTTCCTAGGTGTTGTAATGCTTGCTTGAGCAGTTGTTTCTTATGGTGCTTCTTGTATCTATACATCTTGAGCTTGTGGAACTTGGGAGGGACCAGCTTCAATTCCTAGGTGTGTCTTCATTAATGCATTGTACCAATTATTCATGTTTTCATCCTTTGTAGTAGTCATTGACACATATCCCCAAGCATACCCTATCCTGTCACAATGTTGCTTGCACACTTTCCTAGGGTCATACTTGTCAAAAATCCCATCTCTAAAGTTCACGTGATTCATTTCTTGTATATCCTCATCTGCTTCCTTGAGGCTCTTCATCTCATACATTCCAATTCTCTAATGGAAAGCAGACCAATGGGCCTTCTTCCTCCTATGTAGCACTCTTGACAATCCATTATTCAAATGATAAGAAACTTCTTGCAGGAATACATTGTTAGTCACATGTCATTGAATAACATGGGGTGAAGTTTGGCACCCAAAGCATCTGATTTATGTGTCATCTGGTGCAAAAATCCAATCTATGATATCATGTAATGCCTCCTTCACCTGATCGTCCATGCAAGGAGGGTCAATCTCATAAATCATCTGAAATATGTATGAAAATAAATGCTCTTTCAATCTGTCATATGCTCCTCTAAAACTTAACTCTAACAACACCCTGCAATGGAAGTAGACTAGAAAGTTGTCTTGTGGGTTCTAGTTCCAATACATCCTTGGGAATGCATACCAAGTATTAATCCCATCTAACATAGAAGTTAACATATAAAAATATGTTTCTTGGTTTTCTCATAGAGTTTCTTTGTCCTACCTAACATGTCGATGCAATTCAAAAGAAAGTATATATGACCATTGAATATATTGCGTCGAGTAACAACCAAGTTGAGAATGAGTATCCAATTCTCTTCAAATACTTTTTCATTCTTTCACCCATGCAACATAAAACACATATAAATAAGGTATTGATACACCTCCCTAAAAATCCTAGTTGGGTAAACTACACTTGGGCGGTGTCAAAATTTCGCAGGCTCTTAACACCAAGACATGATTACTTCACTTGTGTTGAGATTGGCCCATCTAGTATAGAATGTGTTGTTGGCATATATTGTGGGTTTCAACATCTTTTAATAAGTATGCATGTCATCTCCATAATAGGTGGCAAACTCACCACCACTTTCACTATGAAGCACCAAGTCTAGATCATCCATATGTGATAACCATTCAATTTCCTTTGCACAAGGCATGACTAGAAACCTGCATGAAATCATGTGTATCATGGACTGCTTGATGTTGACGTATAATTCCTTGTCTTCATACTCCTCGGGGAACTATTTTTGCATGAATGTGGCTTTGATATCCTTCCATGTGACCTTGGAATATTTGTCTATAAAACATTGTGTGTCTGTAAGGATAAGAATGGTAGGCTTTGTAATTTCTACTACTTCTTGAGTGCTTTCTTTTGAAACTTATTTTGAGGCCACTCAATGGGTAGTGGGAGGCATCATTCAAAAAAATGATGAGAGAGTAATACGACTAGTAGTTGGAACACATGCACGTGGAACCCCGCTCATGGAAACAAAGATTAGCTTTAAGATATCCTCTATCTATTACGAGAAATAACTTAGCAGATCATGTTCAAAGAGAAATCAAGTGTATCTAAGAGCATAGGCTTATTGAATATGACACAGGATCAGTATATAGTTAATAAATCCTCATCGAGGCAAAGCACGATGCATGTCAGAGAAACAGTGAAGAATCAAGGCTCCCATGAGGCTTCAAGCTACGTTATATGCTCAAAGGAAGAGACAGTGAGGCCTCAAGGGCACATGGTGCAATTATAAATCCCAAAGGAGGGTCATTGTTGGTTGTGAGTGCATTATGTGCTCAAGCATTATAGAGAGGGAACATGGACACACACCGAAGGAACAAGGGTTCATGCTTCAATCCTTCCTAGTGCATTGTGCACTCAAGAAGAACTATGAGGTTGCAAGGTGCATAGCCAAAGTATGAAGTAACATGATGTAGCTTTGGGATGCATTATGCACTCAAGGAGGATGCAGTTTCTCAGGACAGTGAGGGCTTGTCTCACAAGAGTGTGCTTTTAAGGAAAATCAGATTCTTTGGGCACATTTTTCTGAGACATTAAGGCCCTCATCTCTAAGAGTTAATTTTTTCCTAATTGACTTTAAATAAGTTAGGAAAGACTAGTAACTAAGATCAAAACATAATAATGTTGAGAAGAAAGGTTACGAAATGCGAAGAGTCACAAGAAAACTACTTACAACAACAGATTGACACTTATACTATGATGAATGGAATAAAACTCCAGAAAAGAAACTGAAAATAATTGAAACACCAGCAAAGAAAGCAAGATCAACAACAAAACATCAAATGAAAGCAAAAGAATCAACATTCAAGAACTTACTTGGAATGAATATTGATGAAGAGCTCCTTGATTTAAAGAGGTGCATTCAACCCATATGAGAATGATTATATGAATAAATGATTAATTGGGTTGATTATAAAGAGATTACATGGAAAACAAATCCATGCATGATTGCCACTTGTCGTCAGATAAGTGAGTTAGTTAAATGAAGTGAAGTTGAGTCATATTTTCTAGGAGTGCACCCACATGCAACAAGGAAATTGCATGCATGAGGATGAAGAGGGTGCAGCTCTTGAGCTGAAGCAGTGTGCTTGACTAATGAGCACACTCATTGAGCCTGAAGGAGTGTGCTCCACTAAGGTACAGTCACTGCTTGAAGGAGTGTGTTCAACTAGAGTGTAGTGCATGTCAACTTGGAGTGCACATTTTCCCAAGGAGGGTACAGTTTCATCCACCAGTGCCACTTACAACTATTGTGCGAAAAGAGTGTGCTTTACTTAGAAAAGATGTGATTTTCCTTTTTTTGTGTGTGATGTATGAAAAGTAAAGTTGGTTACTAAGTCAATAAAGCTAGCCTTTTCCTATCTTTGGATAAGATGACATAAATGTTCCTAAATATAGGGTGACGACACTTAGAAACTTTGACATAGGAGGAGGTGACGCTTAGGGATAACACAAGATAGTCAAGCAAGCATCATGACAACACTAGGTAGCTTGGAACAACAATTTACAAAGGCTCCAAAATTAGATTAGGCATGAATTTTGGGGGGTCATTGTCACAATCTCAATTTTCTAGGAAGTATTAATTCAATCAATGAGTCACCTCATTTTACTAGTTTAAAGATATAATCTCTTTTGTTCCATTACTCAGCATAACAGCATAAAGCTAGCCATATCATAATCATTTTGATGAGAAAATGGTAATATAACATCACAAATTAAAACTAATCAAAGTATGAGTTTTCATCTATGGTGTTGCTCTGCTACCAACAGGCCTTGACAATAACCTGGTAGAATCACTTCAGGAACACAAGCATTGCTTCACTGCCAGTGAGCCTAGATAGTACCCTGACAAATTTGCTTGCTTCACCTCTCTGCGTAGAAATCCTTTCTCTTATTTCACCCTTTATTCTTATTAATAGATTTTTTCTTAGGAACGTATTATTTTTAAATGGGGCGCAAGAGAAATCCCGACTTATTGAGAACAAAATAGGTTACTCCTTTAGGGACATGTTTATAAACCTTTGATAGTTGGCCCATTAAATATTTTCCCTTATATTTCTCTACTCGAATGGACGTGAAAGAAGAAAACAATAAAAAAATTGGGTGTAGAAACAAGAATCCTAAACAGATATAGGCATCATGGTTCCACTTATGGTTTCCCGATTGAAAGGATCGTATTTTCCATCCAAAAATCATTGACTTTAAATATGTATAAACCAAATCAAAGAAGAAGGTAACAGATTATTCAGGGGTTGAACGTTACCATAACTTTCCTTTCAGAAAAGATTATCCACATCATCCTTAAGTTCAAAACCAACTCTCATGCAAGGTTTATTAGAACTGAAAAGGAAAACGAATGAAAAATTGAAAATGCAAAGGAAGGAATTCAGTGAATCTAACTAAATGAAACCTATCCTAACCTAAAATAACAGTTACAAGGTTAGGTTTATGTGAAATGTAACTTCCAATGCTGCCATAGAAGCATCTCTTGACTTTTGAGTCAAAAAATGTGCACGTGTAAAATCAATGTGAGATACAGTGCAGTGAAAAAGGTAAACAACCAAGACATCCATACTGACATAAAAAAGGCATAATCTACAAGAACAATGGTGTGACACACTTGATTGCTCTATCAAATAAGAACTCCACAACCAAAACATTTCTCAGGTTCATATTCATAGAAGACTCAATCGAATGCATGAAGAAACAGGACATGAGACATGGGTCCTAATCGATATAATTCTTCGATCCAATCTGCAATAGGATCATGGAAGCAACCTTTTGGAAAATTTTGGAAAGAAATATTAACCAAAGATATATCCATATTGTAAGAACAACAGTATCTGATATAGGTTGACCACAATTCATGTTGATGCACGAGTTGAACTTTCTAATGGATGATGAAGAAGAGATGTCATATTGGAGGATTGATAATCATTAAGATTTCTCTTTGTTTCTGCATCATAGATCAGGGGTTCACATGAAGGGAGATGAAGTAATTATAATCAAATTTTTTATTAAACTTTATATTTTGAGGATTTAAGAAATGAATATATAAAAACCAAGAATCCCTCAAGAAAGAATCCGCATCCCATGAGAAGATATTGATGATAAGACTTTGCGAGAAATTTTTAAATTTTCAAAATTCATAAGAATCATTCGGGTGGAAGGAACGTGACATAACCATCATCATGGGATGAAGTGAATTGTTTTCCCAACTTGAATTCAAATTCTGAAATATTGAGAGTTAAACTGAGAAAGCACAGTCAATTGCTTTTCTGAACAACCTTCATTTTTCAAATCACAAGATTCATGTTGTGATTGAGGTTCATCAAATAGATTTTCAATATTGCAACAAAAATATTCAATAATAAGCATGTCATCCTCCTAAATAAAAGAAGGAATACTTGAAAGGAAATCTTCAATGATCGCATTAGACTCTATTTGAAATTTCTACAAATCTAAATCTTCTAGTGGGAACAAAGATTCATCCATGAGACTTGAACAATCTTTATCATTCAATTTAGAAGAAATGGGATGATTGGGATAATGGTTTTCCAAGGATTCAGCTTGATTAATGGTTTCAAGATCGACAATGGGATTATCAAGGTTAAAAGATGATTGATTAATAGGATCAGACAAATCATCATCGGGGGAAAGATGTGAAAGAAAAGTTAATTCCTCATCAACAAATTTATCTTTTGACTTACCGATGACAATAGGCTCAACACACGGAACATAAAACAGAGGGGGCAACAAATAAAAGGAATATTGGATTCTTCTTCAATACATTTAAATTCCTTTTGGACGGTAATGCATGATGAATTTGTTTCAAAATATTTTCTTGAAATCCTAACTAAAAAATGAAAAATTTCATCGAAAAAATTCCAATACATGTCCTCATCCAGAAATTCATAACAAAGGTGAAGAAACATTTCAACAAACTTCTCAATAGATTTATTTGATTCCATTCTAAGTTGATTGATTTCATTAAGAACATCTTGATATTCATACTTGTCGAAAACATGGTGAAGCTCATTAACAAATTGCTTAAAAGAGGAGATTGAAGCAGTGGGTAAAGAATAAAACCATTTCTTAGCATGACCGTCCAATGTAAGGGTGAGAAAACTTCCAAGAATATCTTCAGAATAAACACCACTTAAAAAAAAGAAAAAAGAAAAATTGAACAAATTCAATCACGTAATCAAGGATGGTTGTTGTACCCTTTCCATCGAATCTTATATATGACAAGTTATAAGGCTTTGGAAAAACACCTTGGAATTATGGTCTGGGAAGAATAAATTTAAGACAATACATTCAAATAGACTTCACAGGCTTATCTTGTCATTTGGCCCTCCTTCTAGCACCAGAATATTGACGGTGTTAGATTCCGCTAACATACAAGGATATCCCCGATATGAGGTTCCAGTTAGACATCACATCATTTGATGTAGGAATCCCATCGGATTATAAGGTTCGGCCACCACTATGAATGGTTTAGAGGTGCACCTTGGTTACAACACATACACAATAGATCATAACAACTCTTTGGGGCAGAAAGTACGTAAGATTTGTATGACACTAAATTTAGAATGCACATGAAATTTCCACAACTAAAAGAGAGACGAGCCTCTGATTAGGGAAGTAATAGTAATATCCAAAGAGAGGCCCACAAGTTAAAGATAAATACTTGTTGATTAACTTGAAAATTAGTTTGTAACACCCTCCTCGCACATATACCCAAGAAATCGTCCACTCGGAGTAAACATGTGACAAGAGGCCACTATGATATGGTTCAACCTCCTAATTCACATTAACGAAGTGGAACCGACAAAAACATACCATTTAGACATCCAACATCAGCATTAGGACCCTTAGGAACCAATCCAATGTTTCTTCCAACCACCACCTAGGTCCCACTGATTTTTTGGAACACTTGACCTTTGGATGCTAGCATCCAGGGACCTTTGGATGCTCTCACAGGCCTACAAGCTAGCATCCAAGGACTATTTTGCATAGTGTTGGGCCAGTGTCCCTAGGATTTGAGCCACTTTTTCAAGCTCGGAGCCTAGGTCGATGCCCAGAATTAAATGACACCTTCATAATAGTAAAATAATAGGGAAATGGGAGTACAAATGCAATTAATTGAATAAGACCTTGACTAGACCCCTACTACCCATGATAGGAATTTTGTCAAACATATCACCAATATGTAATCTATAGGTGTAAATAATAGATTTGAGCATAGGGGTCTCATACTTAGCTAAGAATCGTTAAGAATAATTGATGCCTCACCACATTAATTTCCATTTCATCCATTAGGTCATATATACATTGTTCATTCATTTACCAGTAAAAACATGATGAGAGCCATACATAGCTATTGTCATGAAACATATATATAACCACATATAACCAGTATAATACTCATAAAATTACAAGGATAAATAAACTCATATTGATGATGAAATATCCAAACCCAGGATGGGACTTCCACATTCCACCCAATCGTAGAATGGTTGAGCCAAATCTCTCTTCACTCATACACCCTCGTGCCATATTCCAAGCATGAATATGGGATATCGTAGAACACATCAATCAAAAATCATATAGGGCTTCTAGAGGCCATCCACCTCAACCCATAAAATAGTGCTTCAACCTCGTATCAGACATTGCAAAACCCATCATCAGATTGGTCTCTATCCAAGCCTTCTAGGGCTTCCAGGGCGTTTGTCCAACCAAGGCTTCCAGGACTAGTAACTCAACCAACAACTTTTACCAAGCTTCCAAAGCATTTGTCCAATCAGGGCTTTCAAGACTAGTAACTCAACCAACCAAGGGCTTCCAAATTTTTTTTCCAACCAAGGCTTCCAGGACTAGTAACTCAACCCAAGTTGTTACAGGGCTTCCAAAGCGTTTTTCCAACCAGTGCTTCTGGGACTAATAACTCAACCCAAACTAAGGAAACATGAGAATCAACCAGAACAAAACAAGGAAAAATAATCCACAGTCACCATGGCTATCCAAGAAATGGAAAGGCTAGGCAATCTACTATCAATCCTAACCATCCTCCATGCCAATGACAGATCACAACCAAGAAACTAGATGCATATTCCATGCATGCCAAAACTAGTGAGTAAAACATACATGCAACTCAGTACCTACAAGAAAAATATGTTGTAGTTATTGATCTCGATGTCATCTTGCTCTTTCCTGCTCTTCCTTTGCCTTCCTGCTCCAGAAATCCAAGTATGCCACACCCTCCAAGAGCACTCCAAGAAAACTCTAATTATCCAAGAGTATGAGAGAGAGAATAATGAGAGAGCTCCAAAACTGAATTGGCAAAAGGTTACCAATTGATCCTCATAAGCCTTTTTATGAATGAGGCCTCTATTTTCTTCATTTTATATTATTTTCCTTCATTTTCCTCCTCACATGCAACACGTGACCTTTCATCTCCTTTTTCTCCTGATTTCCATTCTTTTCATAAACAAATGTGCCAAAAATTCCATTTTTCATTTCCAAAGCCTTAGCCATTGCCTTTTCCAATTTCCTTAACCATTAATAACCAAATGAAAACCCACACTAGGATGTCTTTCCCAACATTCAACTTGGAATAATTGTCCCATCAACCGTGGTTATTATTTTTCCTTTATTAACTTTTATTACATGGAATTTTCACCAGGAATGTTACAGAACCCTCCCCTTTGGGGGAACACCATCCTCGGTGTTCAACAACACCTATAACCACAAAACTATTGTAAGAAAAATATATTGTCGATGGAGCTTTATAACTTAGCTTGATGTGGTATTTACATTGATCAACCTACTGAAAAGAAAACCAACATGAAAACATAACAAAAAATTCATAATGACATGACACCCATACCGCTTATTAGATCTTTATAACACATCTCATGGCAGTATTTACCAAACATCACCAAAACATATACTAAAATATATACCAAAACACCATGCCAAAATTGCTTTACCTCAACTGGAAAACAATGAAGGATATATAGCCCGCATCTGATCTTCCATCTCCCATGTAGCTTCATCGGTCTCAAAGTGCTTCCATTTCACTTTAACTTGCTCGATTTCTCAGTTCTGGAGCATGAGTACCTTTTTTTGCAATATACACTGAGGCTCTGGCTAAAATTCTCCATCTCGTTCCACCTGCAATACATACCAGTAAATCACATGATCATCATCTCTAACATATTTCTTAAGAAATGACACATGGTAAACATCATGGACTTTCATTGTCATAGGCAATGCACATCGATAGGCTACTAGCCCAATTCTCTCAATAACACTAAAGGGTCCACAAAATCGTGGTTCCAGCTTGGCACATGATAGAATATGCAAGGAGATCTTCTTTGGTTTGATGCACAAGTACACTTTTTCCCCAACTTGGAACTCCTTGAACAACTTTTTCTAATCTACAAAGCTTTTCTTCCTAACATGTGTTTCCTTTATATTATTCTTGATCAACTACATTTCTTGTTCCATGTTTGCCAACATGTATGGTCTAATCAACACCCTATTAAATGGTTCACTCCAACTGAAAAGAGTATTTCAACCCTGCCCATGCAATGCCTCAAACGGACTCATCCTAAAATATTCCCGATACACATTGTTGTAAGTGAACTCTACTAGTGGAAGGTACTCTTCCCACTTTTGTTTTCGATGTATCACATACATCCTAGACATGACCTCCAATATCTTGTTGACCCTCTCTATCTATCCATCTATCTATTGATGATAAGTTGTACTGAAGGCCAACTTTGTGCCCAAACCTATTGATCCAGGTGGATATTGGTGGCCACCTACCAAGTCCACCTGGACCCCCACCATTGTCTTTCTCAGCATTTTCAGTTTCCTTAATTGTAGCACAACTTACTATTTTTAGCAGTTTTTCGGGTCCTGAACTTTCGGAGCCGTTTTGAGGCCCTAAACGACGTTTTTTGGGAATCCGAGGGCAACATGGGTCCATG
>APFE030770377.1:0-39348 GCA_000404065.3 Pinus taeda | reverse complement strand
ATAATAGGGGCACAACAATATTAATAAGGGATGCAACTACAATAGTAATGGGGTAATCACTAGTATTATAGGGACCCAACATGTGTGAGGTAATTTTTAGTTTTGTTTCATGTCATGAATTATTAAACTTTTAAGTGGTTTTGCAAGTCGATAATCTCTCGTGAAAATTTTCTATTATTTGTTTATACAAATACATAATTATAATCAAAAGATATCTAATATATATAGAGAACAATTATAAGTTAAATGGATGAAATCAAATAACATATACTTTAAAAAATATATATATACTTTTCCTTGCTATGGATGTTATTTCTAATAAATTCACAAACGTAAATTAAATATATTAACATATTTAATTTGAACTATTTGAATTCTACATCTATATAAAAATAGTCAATACTTTTTTGTTTCTTTGTAAGGAAGCCAAAATCTTTATATTTTAAAAAATTTACATAAAATATAGTCATGGAGGTTTGGAATAGTTTGTATCCCAGAGTTGTTTGCTGATAGAAAAACATGTGTCTTCTAAGCAGAGAATTGGGGAGACCATCTTCCCATGAGAGGGAAACTAGTTGGTCTCCCAAAGAGTTATGAATCATAATGGTGACAAAATGACACCAAAACAAAATAAACAAAACTGGAACTAAGTAGATAAGAGAAAGTAAGTGACATGTAAAATTGAGACTCTGAGAATGGCCATCTTGGGGATTTAGCGTGCTTGTTTGGGCTATTCCTTGTCCTCATTGGTCTTGGTCTGGGTGAGATGTGCTTGCTCCCTTGGAACCTTGCCTTGCTGAGCCTTTTCCTTCCTAGCCTCTTCCTGCTGCTCTAGGTAGAGGAAGGGGTTGTCGTATCCTTCAGAAAGCCAATGGGGACACTCCCATTCAATGAACACTTTCCCAGTGTATGATTTTGCCTACCTTTGTGAGAGTTCTCCCTTGGTTAGGCCCTCAACACTAGATTGGCTAGCTAAGTTCGCTGCCTACCCTACTAGTTCAAGAGAGTTGTGGTTGTCAACCACCTTTTATTTCTTGGCTTGAGGTTTTGGGTGAGCTAGACTGGAGGGTCTTTGTGCCTGATGGGAAGATTCCGCTACTTCAATCCCTGCATTTGAATTGTAGGACGCCAGAGGAAGGGGAGGAGGGGGAAAGGGAATTCCCATCACTCTAGACATAATTCTTAAGCTTGTGCCTGTGTGAACCAGGAAGGTGTTGATTTTAGTAATTTTTCCTTTGGCTCTCTCCCTGGCTTCTTCCTACTCCCAGAGTTATCTACCATGCAAATTCTAGACGACCAATGGCCATTGCCTGTGTTCCTTCTCTCATGAACCTCCATGATAGCAACAAGGTGGCATATATGCATTGACATGTCCTCATCGAATTGTTCTTCTCCTCAACCATGCTAGGGAGGGAGAGGTTGGCGTCCACAACCTCTGGCACCTTGTCTGGCTCGACCCCTTTCCCTTACCATAATAAATCGAATTGTGTAATCTTTGCCTCTGACCTGAAACCACCCGAGGCTTGCTACCTCTCCCAACCCCCAATGACCATCCAGTCGCAGAACAGAGAATTTGATGGAATGAATGTCAAAAGAAATGCCATAATCCACAGTGATGACATAATTCATATCTCACTCAAAGTGTAATTTCCTTGTCCTCGCCTGAAACTTTGTCATTTGGTTGCAACGAATGTAGTCTGTGGCGAGTTCAGGAAATAGTCACCACCCTTTCATTCCCATTAAGCCTTCGTGCAAAGTTGGCATGCGAACGTTGCCCCTCCTTGTTTATCACGTGATCACCTCGATCCGAGGAAAAAATAATCAAATACTTAACAACATTAATAACAACCAATTAAATAAACCTCTTAAATTCAATACAATAAATTATACACAATTTAGATATTATAAAATTTAACTTTCACATGAAAACACAATGCTAAATTTCATAACTCTTTTTATACAAAACTTGTTAGTTTATTTGTTTGTTCTAATTGTACAATTATTATATAAAGACGATTGTTTTTCCTTTCCTTAAAAAAATAAATTATAAATCAAATTGGAATTTATAATTAGCATATTTAATTTAAAATATTGAATAGACTATTTATATATAAGTAGCAAAATACTTAACAACATGAATGATAACCAATCAAACAAATTCCTTATCTCTCAACAAAAAAATATACGCAATTTAAATATATATATTTTTAACTTTTACAGAATACTAAATTTCACACCTTCTCATAATTTAAACCAACATTTAAAATAAACAACAAACCTGCAACCAACTTTCATAACTCTCTATGAAACAAAAGAGTATTTAAAATAAATAATAATCCCAACACCCACTTTATAACTTGTACAAAACAAATGTTTAAAATGTCATAACAATCCTGAAACAAACTTTAAAACTTGTACAAAGCAAATGCTTATGCATACTTTTATGAGATAACTACCCTGCAGCAAACTTTAAAGGCTGTGCAGAACAAATTGTACAGAGCAAATGCTACTTTGCGGCTTTGAGATAACAACTCTGCAACAAATTTGAAGGCTTGTGCAGAACAAATGTGGATTGTAACCCCTACTTTTTAATGAAATAATATTGGGGTACCACACTTTTTGCTGAGAGACGGTGCTTCCATCAAACTTTCATTTCCTTTATTCTAAAGTTGTTTGCATGCAGGGCCCTACTGCCATTTATTTTGCTTTCATAAATTCCTTGCACCTTCTTTAAGCAAAGCACCCATACCCTAAGCATTAATATATGCACGATTTGCCAACTCCTTTCTTTAGCACCATTCGGACGTTTCTTGGTCACTTTTAACAAAGTACTGAATATGCACTCTTTCTTTCTCTTTCTTTTTCTAAGTCCTTTGGTATCTTTGATGTCAACCGGGGAATTTAGATTTTAATATCAAACTATATAATTTATATAGGATACTTTTCCTTTTAATAAATAAAAGTATTTAAATTTTAAAATTACATCTATAATTAAAAATTAAAATAAATTAAAAATTCGATGCGTGAGAAATCATATTTTAATTTAGATTTAGATTTATAAAGTACGGTCTTTATTTGATGTTCACAGATGTCTCTAATCCTAATTAGTTGTTGACAGACATTTTTGTCATTATTAATTTTATGAGGTTCTTTTATCCAATTAGAATTAGTATATTTTAGTTAAATATTTAAAAATTGGTGTAAATTTTTAATTATTATATATATAAATTAAAAATTAATATATAATTAAATTTTAATATAATGTTATGGTAAGGTAAGAGAATAATATGTAACTTTATATGTATAACAATTAGAGCTTAGGGAGGGTTTTATCAGGTGTTGACATTTGCTAGGATATTGTGAAGAGGAAGTATTTAAAATATTTGTTAATTATTGAATGGTTTAGGTTTGATTATGTTGTATGTTTGGGTGCCTCACACATTTGGAATGGCTTCCAAAAGATTAGTCGTCGGCTTCTCAATAACCTAAAATGGTCTTTTGGGAATGACAACACTATTCTCATCAATATTGATCTCATACTTGGTTTCAATAGTCAGTAATTATTTGAAAATGTGTTGAATCAATTACATGCAGGTGGTTTTTTCTTTTTATCGTAGGTTATTGAGAGCTATAATCCATGGATTTCTACTCTAAAATGGAAATCAACAAATGCAAATAGGCTCAAAGATTATAAGGCTGATAGATGAAACAGATACACATATGATCTCAGGATGGTCATTATTTCGTTTAGGGGTCGAGAGGATGTGTTATGCTCGAACAACAATTTAAGGAATGGAAATTTGATGGTGGCTAAGATATACTCACACATTTCACAAAATTTACATCCCAATAGGGTCAAGACATGGTTCAAGGATATATGGCACTGGAAGATCCCAATAAAGGTTATCCTCTTTTGTTGGTTAACGTGGAAGAACCACATATTAACTTGGGACAACATTGGTAAACACTAGATTTGTGGACCAAATTTTTGTATTTTCTGTAAGGAGATAGTTGAAACCATTTTACATTTATTCTTGCAATGTCCTTTCTCTATTGCTATTTGGTGTAAGGTACTACAGGTGTATAATTTACAACCAGAATGGTGTTTTTCTTCAATCGAATCATGCTTCAAATGGTGGATACAACACTATTTTTCTTTCAGATCACTTCCCTGTTTCATTATATGGGGCATATGGCCTGCTCAAAGTGTGATCATTTTTTATGATTTCCCTCTTGATATCGAAAAAACTGTAAATAAGGTTAGTGCACATTCCAAAGAATTTGCTCAGGAAGTGAGACACAAAAAATAGAATAGGGTTCCACATGACAATTTGTTATTGACATATCCAACTGGCTTCTTTGTCGAGGCAACACAACAAGGAAAGTGTTGTTGTGGTGTGGTATTATATCTGGAACCAAATCAATATGTCCAACTTTTCTGGATTGGTGGAGAAGACTCCAACACACGTGCATAAGTCATAGCTTTGTGGGGACTCATGTTTTATGCTAAAACTATTAACCTGATGTAATTGAATATTTTTGGAGATGCTAAGGTTATCATCGATTGGATAAATGGCTTGGCAAACATCTTTGTCCCCAATGTGACTAATTAGATGGCTCACATATAAAATTTGAAGAAGTCTTTTGTGACTATTAACTTTAGTCATATCTTCAGAGAGCTCAACAGGGTTGCAGACTTACTCTCCAGAAGGGGACTTGATGCGAGGGTGAGATAATTTTTTTTACAAGGTTTTCTCTAATGGCGACATCAGGGAGAGGGCTCTAGTCCAATAGACTAACCGTCTCTACTACTTTTGTTTTCTTTTTGTTTCTCAGTTACAACATGTCATTTTGTTTTACATTGATTTGTTTTAAATATGGTTGTAGGATGAATTTGGCTCCCTAAGAAGGGATGACTATGATTTAGATTATGCATGTTTTAGATTTGGAGCTCTTGGGCTATGTTAAGATGGATATAACCGGTCACATCAATATTACATGGTAGAGAATTAGTCCCTTTTGTAATAGATGTTTGTGTATTCGATCATTTCGTTTCATGCACTGGTCTTTTTCCGTTTAATGAAAATCGTCAATATTTTTTTCTTTTTGAAAAAAATAATTATAACTCAAAAATAATTTATAAAACATTAATATCAAAATTAGTAATAATATTATGACACCAATTTTAAGACATATAACTCAAAACTAACTTTTAAATTAACAATTTTTTAATAAATATTTTATAAATCATTTTTCTTTCTTTCTACTTCATTTATAATTTAAGATAAATCTCCAACCATTAAACTAAATTGTTTACTCTTAAATTACTCTTTCATTTAACCATATTTAAAAATATAAATTCTATCTACATATATAAAGATTTTAAATTAATTATAGATTAGATAAATAATGCTTAAACTTATGAATACATCTCTTTATTAATTTATCAAAAAGTTCTAAACATGTTAAATATTTTCATATCTTTTCTTTATTGCTCACATATATATCAAGGAAGACATAATAACATGTAGTATCAAAAATGGATTGGAAATGGAGCAAGGTGTATGGAAAATTACATAACATAAGGAAGGTTAAAACACAAAATTTATTCTCAACCATTGGGAATGAATATTGAGCCATCTACTTTTATATTTCTAGTTTTTTTACATCATTGACTACATAGTTTTTGGTTTATGGATAGGATTTTGAAACTCATTTATATTTTTAATGATGTTTTCTTTTATATTTCTAGTTTTTCTGCATCATTGATTACATAGTTTTTGGTTTATGGATAGGATTTTGAAACTCATTTACATCTTTTATGATGTTTTTATTATTTATTTACAAATAGGGAAAGATAAATTCAAAATGATTATATTTTTATGATTTATTTACATATATAGGGAAAGATAAGTTTCAAAATGATTATAATAAGATAGGCTTATACGTATATTTTTCTTGAAAGGATATTAAAAATCTCAATTTTTGCTAGTTTATAGGAAAAATAATATTAAAGTGTTTGGGGTGATAAATATGTAATTGAATAGATTGACATAACAAAATAAGAAAAATAAGAAAATTTTTGAGATGTTAAATTGGGCACATTAACAATTGCAATGTCATGATATGTACACATGTAATCTTATTTTTTATAAATAAAATTACAACTTTTTTCTCTTTAGAAAAAAAGATATAGTTAAGTGTTATGTTTTCTTTGAATATAATTGTTAAATGAAAAGTTTGTAAATTATATATGATCTTAAGCTATGTAAAAGTGCTAAAGATGATGAAAAAGATATAGTTAAGTGTTATGTTTTCTTTGAATATAATTTTTAAATGAAAATTTTGTAAATTATATATGATCTTAAGCTATGTAAAAGTGCTAAAGATGATGATTAGAAGGAGGACATTGTTGAAGATGATGATGGTGATGATAATGACGACAATGATGATGCGACAATGATGATGCGGAGGAGGAGGAGGAGGTGGTCTTGCCACTACATATATTACATATATTATGTGACACTGGGATATTAACCCTAGAACAACTACACATATATAAAGCTATTGAGCCCAACTTTCACACCTGTTCTGGGCATATTAAAGGTTCTAATTAAGAGCTTAGTATCCCGAATTAATTGAGTGCTCACTGGAATGAATAAATAATGTTATCATTTGTTTCTCATGTTCTTGATCAAGAGGAGGACATTGACAACAATGATAACAATGACGACAACAACAATGATGATGATGACAACAACGATGCTGATGACGATGAAGATGATAATGACAACAACGACGATGACGACATTGCTGATTATGATGATTATGATAACAATGATGATAACTATGATAATGTTGAGGATGATGATGATGGTGATAACGACAATGATGATGATGGCAATGACAATGATGATGTTGCTAATGATAATGATGGATGCATTTGATCTTCAAAACAAAGAGATACACCAATAAAAACAAAAATATACTTATGATTTTCTAAATTAAAGTTTATCACCTTCTTATAATATGTTATTTTTTAATCCTCTAATTCTTTGTCGCACCACAATTTCTCTTTAAATAAAATAATAAAATAATATAAATAATACTAATCTTGAAAATAATTTTTTCCCTTATTTGTAATAAAAAATTTACTTATAAACTTTTCATCTTCCATTTATTATTTTCTCAACACTATATTCTTCTTACTACACTTTAATTCAAAAATATATATATATAATTAATAATCATTATTGCTGTTGAATATTCTTGCCATAACATCCAATCAGAAAAAGAAAAAACGAAACTACCCAGAAAGATACCAAATTAAAAAATACATATTTACCATTTCGTTAAAATATTAATAATATAAAAATCCAACCGGATTCCTTCCCTTTCCCTCGTTGACAAATATCGTTGAGGGAATGAATGTCCCGTGTGTGTGTCGTGACACGACAGCCATCGTTTTTCGGAATCGGACGGTCAGAAACCCTTTTATCTTCACAAATCGATTGTGCCTTAACGCGAGCGCTTTTAAGGTAGGGCTTCCATTGACCTAATAAAGTGACCGACAGCGGTTCGAATCGCCCGGCTCTTCGTATTTCATGGCGGATCGCCTGCAAAGCTCGGGCTCGGAATCGTGAAATCTCCTTGAAATTAAAGCCCGGCATTTCGAATCCGCCTATTTCTTCGGCAAAGGTGACCCAAGTGTTTCTTCTCATTCAAATCTCATTTGATTTGAAGATCGGAGCCGCGTAATTGTGAATTCTGTTTAATTCTTTTGGATTGGTGATCGAGCGATCGCTATGCCTGGGTTGCATGGTTCGTCTGGTCTGAAAATACGGCCTGCCAAGATTTTTGAGTCCTCGTGCGGTCTCAGCTTGCATGTATGAGCGATTTTCAATAAAAAATTCCTTGCCGTCACGAAGGAAGAAAGGGCAAACGGTTTAGAGCAGGTTTATTTGACCTGGATCTACGAATCGGATTGTAGTTTAAAGTATGGCGGATGCTTATTTGCCAGGATCTGGATATTTATTTTAAAGTTCTTAGGTTTCGATTCGGCTGCGTTCATTGCATCGTTGAATACTCGGCGCGCTTGTGGCAGGGTTTGTGGTTTAATTCAGTTCTTCTGGAATGACCACAATGGGGGAAGATTATTACGCGACCCTTAAAGTGGGCAATGGCGCGTCTAGCGACGACATCAAGAAAGCTTATCGCAGGCTTGCCATGAAATGGCATCCAGATAAGAACCCTAACAACAGGAAGGAGGCGGAGGCTAACTTCAAGCGTATTTCAGAGGCTTATGAGGTTTGTACGAAATAACCCTCCCTCACCCTTAAAAATTATACTGGAACTTTCGTTTTGGTGCTCTGTTTATCTCCCGTGTTCCAGTAATTGCTGAATTATTGTTTATATAAGAGTTGTTTTCACATGGTGGATTCATTTGTTTTTCAATTACAAAAAAAGTGGATTCATTTGGTTTTCCAATTACAGAAATGTACATTATATATTGCCTAAATATATTAAGAAGCATGGATTGTTCAAACTGTCAAATGCATGTTTCAGATTCTTGTGTTGCTGCCCTATGGCTGCTACTATGAGGTCAGCTGCCATTAGAATATAGTTATCTGGATCCTATATGTAAACTATCATATCTGGAAGTAAGATTGTAATGTTCCGTCACCCAAAATAGCAAAATTTACAGCGAATACCCTAGTTATTTAAATAATAGCTTGGGGAGCACTGTTTCAAAGTATTAGAGGCTTTCTCTGCAATCTCAGCACATCAAGAAATTCAGGGCCATGCAGCAATTTAACACACCGAGAAATGGAGGAATGTTCTGAGACTTCGTCTATTCTGATCCCACTTTCTGAGGAGACTAAATCGAGTCAGAGCTATGCTGAGTCGGATGGGTTGTAGTCGTGAGTCTGATGTGGCCTGAGTCCAGAAAAGAGAACTCATTTTGATTGATTTTTTGGCCCAATTTGGCATCAGAGTCCAAAGAGGAACATATTAAATGTCCAGAGTCAATGTATGTAGTATTATCTGTGTACTTTGAAACCGGTTATTATTGAATTAATTGCATTAGATGGACATCGTAGGCTTGCATATTGATAAAAAGTATCTTACATTATATTTTTATAGGTTTCCATTATATTTTATCCATTAAGAGTCAAAATGAATTAGGAAATTTTATAACTGAGCTGCTTCTTCACAGAAAAAAACACTTAAAGAACTTAAGATTTTTTAATAGAGTTTTTTCTTTGGTTGAAATTTACGTTGGATTTGTATATTTAGGTCGTCCTACAGACCAAGTTGGTCACAAAGGGCGTTAAACTTCAAACGATCCTGGCCCTGGTTGACAGACTAATTGAATATTTAATTATACAAATTGGTCATTATGTCGGGTTAAACACCAAAAGCCAACCTCTTTCTTTGCATTCCAAAATCGTTTTGGCAACTTTAAGATGATCTGTTGTACGTCAAACACTGGTGGAATTCATTCAAGAAGTTTTGCTTATTATCATCTGCCAGGGCTGTTAGTTCTACCACAAACTTGTCTTTCAATGAAGGTTTCCAGATGATTGCTAGGGGCATTCCTTTTCTCGTTTGTAGATTTCATACAAGTATGTTGGGCTATGGCATGTTTTTGGTACTGCCCAAATGCATCCTATTTATCACCATTACTTTAGCAAATTTCTTATGTGTATTCTCCTGGGCCATGGCAGGTTCTTAGTGATTCTGAAAAGCGTGCTATTTATGATCAATATGGAGAGGAGGGACTAAAAGGACAGTTTGCTCCCCCAAGTCCTACTTCATCTGGCTTTTCCAATGGTAATGGCCCTAGCTTTAGGTTCAATCCAAAAAATGCAGAAGACATTTTTGCAGAGTTTTTTGGTTCCAATGCCTTCCCAAACATGGGATCAACAGGCAGCAGACCTGGAGGTTCACTTTTCAATGGTAGACCTTATGGATTTTCACAAGGAAACAGTGCGTACCCATCCTATCGAGATGCTTTGCATGATAGAGGGGGCAGTTCGGCGGGCCCACGCAAAGATCCTCCGATTGAAAGCAAACTAAAGTGCACCCTTGAAGAACTATATAATGGCGCAGTTAGGAAGATGAAGATTTCAAGGGATGTGCTAAATGGCAGTGGGTGGGTATTTTTTTCTCTCTTTCATTAGTAGTAAGTCGTAGATATTGTCCTGTTCTTTTGTTATGAGAAATGACATTTGTCTTTATGCATGCAGCAAGACTGTGACCATTCAAGAGGTTTTGAGTATAGAAATAAAACCAGGATGGAAGAAAGGGACTAAGATAACCTTTCCAGAGAAGGGGAATGAGCAGTTAGGAGTTGTGGCTGCTGATCTGGTATTTGTGATTGATGAGAGGCCGCATGATTTGTTCAAACGAGAAGGCAATGACTTGTTGCTTGTCCAGAAGATAGGCTTGGTTGAAGCTCTGACAGGATTTTCTATCACAATTCCAACATTGAGTGGGAAGCAACTAAATCTTACCTTCAATGACATTATATACCCTGGGTATGAAAAGATTATTCCCAAGGAGGGAATGCCCATTGCAAAGGAGCATGGCAGGAAAGGCAATTTTAGAATCAAGTTTGAAATTAGATTTCCCTCCAAACTCAGTCCTGAGCAGAAGGCTGGAATCAAGAGAATTCTGGGAGGCCATGCTTGACATTGCTGTTTCAAGTTGTGCCTCTTTTATTGTAGATACTTGACAAGACTGAAATAGATATAACAAAAATAGCTGATCGTAGTTGCGAGTTCATCCACCAAATTGTAAAAGTTACCATTTGTATATCTTCTTAGTGAGCTGAAATAAGTGGCCAGAGTTATATCTTCTTTTTTGATTGAGTCCTACCGCTATCGAATGCATTCCTTTTCTGTGTGGATTTTGTACAACTTGCTGCATTGCCAAGTTTTTTTGCCAATTTTTGGCCTTGGCTTTCTTAGCATGTCCATATACTAGATCATAACTACCACTATATTGCAATGGCATTGCTTGTACCTGCAGATTATGCCAATTCTTATGAAACTTCCTTATTCTTTAACTTCACTGGAGTACCAATGATGTAAGCAGTTCCAAGCTGATGATATGATCTACAGAACTTAACTCTTATCAGTTACAATGCGTATGAATTGTATGACGACTAGTGGACTTGCAGCTGTGTTGGAAGGGGCTATTGTTTTTGATAAACTGAGGAATATCTTGCAGCTTGCAACATTGTAAAGACATCGGCAACCAATAGTGTGCTGTCATGGAACTACCTTTGCCAGAATGTTTCTCTTGCACAAGCTTAAACTAATCAAAATTTGTTTTTATTTATGAAATGGGGGTTTCCCCTTACCTTCCAACAATGGAAATGAGGTGGTGAATGGAATTTCAAAAAAAAGAAAGATTTTTATGATTTCTAACAAGAACAAATCCACTGTCTATTATTTTATTTTCCCAGATTAATTCATCTCGGCTCTGTTCAATGATTTCTTTTTTGGCAGAAGGCTCATCCCTAGAGATCCAGATCCCCTTTTCCAAAGGAAAACATTGATTCTCAGTTGGCTTCCTCCTAAACTGAAGGGCCTCTTAAAAGAATTTGTTTACCGTCTCAGTGCTTTTACCAATTATCTTAAGCTCAACCCCATGTATGATAATGTGATGAAACAGAGTTCTCTGTAAATTTTTGGGGAGAAGAAGAATGATTGTACAGGAACCACGTCTTTGCTTACAACTGATAAAGAATGATAAATACCAAGTAGATAAGTGCAGGTGCCCTTGTTTTGCTTAAACATACTTCTATGTCATGTGAGTTAACTTGTTACAGGTCTAAATAATTTGTTTATTGGAAAGCACATGGACTGCCAGATAAACAGAACAAATGCACAATTGCAAGCACGATACACAATAGATCTAATTTGCATTAGTCACATAGGGGAGGGATATGCTACATAGGAGTAAAAGGGAAAACTATATCTAGACACAACTGATTATGTATTTGGTGATTGGCCAAGCCAATTGCGTAGCTATTACCTAACAAAATGATTATTGAATTACAGCATTACTTGTCTGTCAGAACTTATGTGGGTCACCTTTCAACCAGGAGGCATCAATGCTCCTCGTCTAAGCAGATGAAAGTACTATACCGACGTTCTCTTGTTAGTTGGATGATGTAGGAGTATACGCATGCATGGATATTTCTGGCTAGAATTTGAAAATTGTTTCTCAAATGCAGGCAATTTCAGGGTTTATTTTATTAGACTGATAGATAATGATAGACATAACTATAACCATTAAGAGTTAATGAATGAGATAGTTGTAGAGATACCAGATGCATGTAACAAACAGTGGAAGAGAATTCTGTTATTGTAGACAATTAGAATGAAAGGCGTGTTTTGAAAATATTTTAGGAAGATCAATAAAGAACTCTAGGGAAAATGGCTATATAAGGAGTTGAACTGTATTGTTATAGAGTTTAGACATAATGAATGCAGTGGACGCATGTGATACGTTGCGGGGATCTATGGAAGAGTAATGTCTCGATCATTTTCAATGTATTGTACAGGGGAAGGATGCGAGAAGGGAGGGGGAAGCTTTGTACCTGACCCAAGATGTCAGGGAATAAATTTCTTTTAGCAGTTTATAAAAATCTCTGTTCAGATAATTCTGATTCTTCTGCTGTGTGCATAATTCAGTAATTTCTCAAATTGCAGATCAGGATGAATTTACTAGAAGATGAATAGTAGGTTACAATAAGATAGTAAAATGGCTGATATGCCGAAACGAGGTTGAGCTAACTATGGTAATGTTGAATTTAGTTCATGAGGCCTTCCAGTAAATTTATAATGCAGAGAAATTGCACTGGCCTAGGGTAAATGTGTGACTAGAAGTGGTGTCAGCAGCATTTTGAGAGCCAGGGACAAATTGACAAACACTAGACTAAGAGTTGTTGAAACTAAAGAAACTTAAGCAAATGAGAGGGGTAGGTAGAAGATAAAGGTTTAAGAGCAAAGATTTGAAGAAAAAAGGAGCCTTCACTTCCAATTATATTGAACACAAATCTTCCAACTTTTTGGATAATCCTAAAGCAACATATGAAGTAACGTTTGCGTAGCAAGGGAAGGTAGAATTGGTTAGAGGCCTTCAAATTGGAGAAAGCCTTGTGCGGTAAAGCATCCTAATCTTAGAAAGCAATGAACGAAAAGAAATGCCTTCGGAGTGATACCAAGCTATTATTGCACAACATCAACAAATGAGCTCTTTTCAATGGATTGGAACATTAAGATAAATAAAGTAAAAGAACTAATCAAACTTTAATGTAATTGTATCCGTAAGAGAATATTCAAAATTTGGAAGAGAAGTGAGGGAAACTTTGGAATGCCTTTTTTGATAGTTGAGCAAGTGAAAGAACCAAGTGGAGTTTCCACCTCTCAATGAAGTCAAATGAAATTCCTGCAACTGATCAGTATTTCAAACAATTAGCACAGACATCAAAGGATATGCATTTGTACGAAGCAACGAGCCATTGAAAGGAAAGAAATACATTTTTTTTATTCATCAAGAGAATATATATATATATATATTTTGGATTTTTCACCTTGCTGTAAGTAAATATGTCCTTCCACACTTTCTTTGGAGAGTTATTTTTTCTTTCAAATAGATTCTCATGTGAGTGATTTAATATTTAACCATGGAAAAATGGTTACATGGAAGGAAAATTTTGAAATTATTTTATCTCAGGGAAGGAAATATGTGATAAATAAGTTTTTTTTATTAAACTAATATTAGATTACATAATCTCAAAATCCTTTTGCTGTGGAGATCAAAATCCTTTTGCTGTGGAGATTGGAAATCAGAGTAATGGCAAAAATTAAGTCTTTTATGCCAAATGTCTATATACTAATCACATATGTAAAAAGGGACCAAGACTTCTTTTGGAATTATAATTAAAAATAAAAACATTGTTAATTTTAGTAGATATCACTAATAATAATAACAAAGATCTATTTAAAAAAAATAGAAGACTGCTTTAAATTAGAACTAAGACAACCATATAAATTAAATCACATAACGTTCATAGTCATCGATCTATAATAAGCATCAAGACATTTACTTCATGATACATCTCACATTGCCAAGATTAAAAATAATTAAAAATGAATGAAAGCTAGTGGCATTTTTTAAATTAAATTGAAAAACAAAATGGGCATAACTATCTTCGAGATAAATTTCGACAGTTTTGCGCACAACTAAAATATTATGTGGAGATTAAATCTCTACCATCCACTTAATAATTATTGATAATTAAATTAAAAATTTGGAAGTCCTATTTCAAAATTTTTGTTTTCAGGTTTAGTTAAAAATAAAAATATGGTTAATTTTGCAATATATTAATGATAATAGTAAAGGTGTCCACGAGCATTACACATACAATGATAAGGTGTTCTATTAAGACACTCCGTGGTGTAAAGGTCATTGGTTTGAAATTCCATGGATAAAATTCCAGCCATGTTTAGGGCTTGTGTGCCCTAGGATGGGTGCGATCTTGGGGTGATTTTGCTGGCTTCGATGCCTCTAGGCCACAACTACTCAAGCCACATGTTAGGTGTGCCAGTCATCTCAGGGCTCACATAACCTAGCAAATAATAATAATCATAATAATAACAGTAAAGGTAAAATATCATAAGGGCTCAAGGCCATACAACAAGGCACTCATAGTAGTGAATACTATGTTCATGAATTATTAATTAAATTACAATTTTTTTTTTTATTGGTTGACATTGAATGAAAAAAATTAGGTTGCACTTGTAGTTGATTTGCATGGGGAGGTGTAGATAAGGGCTCAAGGCCATACAACAAGGCACTCATAGTAGTGAATACTATGTTCATGAATTATTAATTAAATTACAATTGTTTTTTTTATTGATTGACATTGAATGAAAAAAATATGTTGTACTTGTAGTTGATTTGCATGGGGAGGTGCTCTACATTCCATTGCGGGGGAGGGGAGAGGTTGTCATGTAACATGTAACATTATGTGACACATGATAGAAAAGATCAATTACACATTACACAATATCTAAAAAACATACCAACAAATCTATTTTAAACCGATATCTATTAAGCACCGATAAATCAAATTTCTTAAAGGTGTATTTTTTTTAATAATTTAATATGAAGGAATACATGACATGGAATTAAATGATAAACACATACACTTCAATAAGTTTGATGATTTGTGTTTAATATGGATTGATGTTGCTAATATTGGAATATTACAATGACTCAAGAAAATAATTAAAGTGGGCTTAATAATGTTTGGAGAAATTCTTGTAACATAACTTTAGCAAACTTGAATTTGTTCAAGTGGAGATTGGGAGTCTCTATTTGTTGATTTTCTTGAAGCCAAAAATAAGTTTGAATGGACAAATTTCTATTTTTGACTGTCAATGGAAACCATAATTTTTTCCCCACAATGAGGTTTCCTAGATCTTAATGTTGTGAATTTGTAACTTGAGGGTTGATTTAAATCATACTTTTACAACAACAAACAATAGACAAATTTTTCTCATTTGAAATCCTAATCAACAAGGAAATCTAAGAGAAATATACCAAATGTGTGTTGACAAGTTTAAGCACTCAAAGGCAATATTGTCATGCATAAACTAGATTTGAAATGTACTTTGTAATAATAGCAAATCTACCCTATTTTCTTCAAGATCAATGTGAAAACCCTTAACAATTTAGCTTAGCTTATATGAAATGAACAAGACGTAAGTGTTGGAAATTATCAAATCATGAAGATAATGATTCTTGAATATCAAACATGCAATAAAAGAATTTTGAACTAAAACCTTTACACCAAGTATAGACTCAACTTATAACAAGTCGGTGCCAACCCTTTAAGCTCCCCAAAACACTATATTGAAAAAACGAGAAAATTTTTAGCCAACATCAAAGAGTTGCAATAAGCAAACATCACACTAGTAAGGCTTCCTTTCTCCTCTTCTTGTCCTGAACAAGTACAACCTATGGTTTGATCCACAAAACACTAACTCTAATGCCTCTAATGATTGAAACCCTAACCTTAGTATTCACGATTATAATGCACCTAGATCCCCATCCGAGCCATGTTACTACTAAAAATGACCTCTAATACCTTTCTCTAACATACATTCACATCATCCTATAAATGTGTGTGTAGCTTACAATAATTCTTAAAATCATGAATGCAAAGGAATTAAACATGCATTGTAACCTTTAACCATATAAAGCATGCATTAATCACAACATTCAAGTATTTCAACATAAAATTTAAACTGTAAATCAAATAGTGATAAAACAAATGAATTCACATAATTAGTTGCAGACACCAGACGTTCTTCCCAATCATAGACTTTGTTGCTCTAATTCTTTCAGCAACAAGTCACCCTCGTTGGAAGCTATGAGTTTTGAAGGATGGAAAAGCTCCTATGGATGTATATTATCTGCTCTTATAGTCAATAGCTAGTGAAAACATAGCAATGCAACTCCTACAACAATTTTGACTACTTAGCTTCATTCCCCATTCGTGTGCACAACCCAAGGGATACGATTTATTTCTTTGCACCACATTCCCTTAGACAATCTCCATCCCCTCTAGGCTCTAGCACAAGATCAGTGAAAAATTTCTCAACTAGGGGCTCCAAGAACTCTAGTTGTTACAACCTTTATTAATTTTAATATTCAATGTTTACATATGACATTGCTTGGCCCTAAAACATTCACAATATATAAAATTTATGCATTTCTAGTACTGGGACCAAAACTTGGGTGTTACATCTGCATCCAAGTTAATTTTGCATTGTTCTCATTGCACAACACCATATTGGTGCACAAGTATACATGTATCAAATTTTACATCATAATACTTAACAATTTCATAGTTTAATGATTCCTAGAGCAATTCAAACCAACATTCTCTCATTCCCCTTTAGCCTTCATAACCCAAGGAAGTGTATTCTCTTCTTTGCATTGTAGTCCCTTGGGTTGTTGCACTTCCCTTAAGGATCTATCACAAGTTGGATAGGAAATCTAAGAGTTGTGGCTCCAACAACTTCAACTGCACCCAAAATGGAGTCTTGGTGCATCTAAGTACAAATGTGCACTTATATTTCTTCAAAATCTACAAGATGCTAGGGTTACTCTGCATAGCCTCCTCGTGCTCCCACGTTGTGTCTTTAGGACCATACTAGATCCATTGGAACTTTACTAGGTAAATTGCTATGTTCTTAAGCACTTTGACTTTATGGTCTGACATGTGCATCGACTACACTTGAAAGTCCCCTTCATGCTCAACTTAGATCATAGTTGAATCATTCATGTGGTTAGGATTAGGCACATATGTCTTCAATAAAGACACATGAAACACCTTATGAATTCTCATGAATGCAAGCAATGCAAGTATAGACAATGGTGCCTATCCTCTTTATGACTTCAAATGACCGACACTATCTCATTGCCAACTTTGCGAAATTCCCCAATTTCAGTGAGTTCCTCTTAGAATTGATTTCAAAAATACATGCTTGCCCACTCTAAATATTATGTGCCCTGCTTTTATCTTCACAACTTTTATGTATGTCTTATGAATCTTTTAAATTTTATTGTATTTTTACCATCTATTCTTCCATTTCCCTTAACATTTTGGCCCAATTACGACCCTTTTTCTTGGGTTATCCTAGCTCAATGGTGTGTTTAATTTTATGCCATAAAATGCTTGCTCATCGTCAATGATCCTTGATACCCATTGTTGTAGGAAAATTCAACTAGATGAAGATACTTTTCCCACTTGGAAGGCTTATCCATTAGATACATTCTTAACATATATTAAATTATCTAGTTGGTCCTGTCTATCTTCTTGTATGATTCTAGATGATAAGTCGTATTGAAATCTAGAATTTTCCCAGTTTCCTTAAGCAGTCTTCTCCAAAAATTGGAAGTAAAATTAGGATGGTATCTGACACTATTTCCTTAGGCACACCTTGTAGCTTGGCAATCTCTTTCATATATATTTTTGAAATATTGGATGCAAAATATGTCTTCTTAATTGGAAGAAAATGTGTATCCTTTGTAAGTTTATCCACCACTACCATGATTAAAATCATGTTGCCTTGATGGCCTTGGCAACTTGGTGGTGAAATCTATAGTAACTACTTCCCATTTCGATTTCGAAATGGGTAATGACTATAACAATCTTGTTGGATGTTTTTCTCATCATTTACCTTATGACATTCCATACATTTGGTTATATAGTTAGCCACATATTTCTTCATTCCAGGCCAAAAGTATTGACCTATTACTATTGCAATCGTTTTCTGGTACCCTGGATCTCTAGTGTATGTCACATTGTGTATCTAATTTAACACTAAATTTCTTGATTCTTGAGAATCATGAACTCAAACTTTGTTCATGTACAAGAGGATTCTATCCTCTTCAAACCTATAATCTCTATATTTTTGTTGTAATTTATCTTGTTGTACAACTTCTTTGACTTGTAAATAGTGCTGATATGTTTTATGGCCTCTAAAATTCAGCTTCTTAAATATGAGCTGTACATGCTAATGGTGGTAGCATGTATCTCATGTGCTCTCTTAGTAAGTGCAATAGACACTTTAATTTCTTTTTCTTTAATATGCTTGGTGTCAAAGTCCTTAGATCATTTCTACCCATGAAATAATGCCTTCCCATTTTTAGCATGTGGACAATAATTGCAAGCTTCAAGTCATTGGTATCATAATTTATTTCATGCTCTTTAAGTTCCTTGATTCATAACAAATAACATGTACATTTTGCATAACAACTCTTTTCCTTTCTTGCATGCATTAGTGCACACAATAATATTCTAATCTGGATTTGCAATATTTAAAGGAGGTCTCTTAATTGCTGAAATTTTCTTCACACTCTTTAGTGCATTCAAACTTTATTCCTTTCTTTTACATTGACGTAATTGGATGTGCAATCTTTGAGAAATATGCAATGAATCTATTGTAGTTGTTAGATAGACCCATAAATGATTTTACTTATGGAATATTTTTCGATTTCCGACCATTCTCTGTTTTCTTAATTTTGTCTGAGTCCACTAATATTCCCTCCCTCAAGACAATGTGGCCCAAATAAGGATTTTCTTTTGAAAGAAAGTACATTTCCTTAACTTAGCATATAATTGGTAAACTCTCAACACCTATAACACCATCCTCAAATGATGCTCATGTTCTTCTATCTTGGAATAGATGAGAATATCATCTAATAAGAAAATAAGAAATTTGTCTAGTTAGTCTCTAAATATTCCTTTCATTAGACACGTAAAGCTAGCTAGCACATTTATCAACTTAAATGGCACCACAACAAGCTCATTAAAATAAGCCTTGTCTGAAAGGAAATGTTAGGTCCCTATAATATTAATGTAGCCCCATTATTGTTATTATTAGTGTAGCCCCCCTACTATTATTGTTGTGCTCATGTAGCCCCCATGTTGTTATTGTTGTTCCCCATAGAAACCCACTATTGTTATTGTTGTTGCCTTACATTATTATTGTTATGTAGGCTTTGATTGTATTCTAACGTCTTAGACTCCTATATATACCAAGGAGGCCCTGTCATTTGTATCACCCAAGAATTGATCATTTATATGATGTAAAGGAGATTTACCCCTCGAAGAGGCTATTTTTCAAGTCATTGATCTATTTTTTCTTCTGTTTTGTGATATGGTCGCATAACATTTGGTATTAGAGCTTTGAATTATAGGGTTTCACTACTTCAAACATGCCATCTTCGAATTTTCGATATAACTTTTTTTATACAAAACTTAAGAAGATAAAATTTAAACCATGTGGAGTCGAAATCTTGATAAATTTTTTGTAAAAAATTCAGATCTTAGTTCACTATATTTTCTGAGATATGACTTGAAGAATTTAGGGTTTTTGCATGCTCTAGAATTCAGTCTCAAACAGTGACCTAGGGAAAATCATCATAGCTTTCTTATTAAGAATTGGATTTGAATTACATAAAAAAGTGACTAAAAGTGCAAGTACTTTAGTTTCTCGTGTATCAATTTAAGGGCTGAAGGTTGAAACAGTGCCAGATGGCATCCTGTACAAGTTCGCTCTACTAGGTTAGTCTATAATCATGACATCATGGGAGATTTGGCATAAATTTATATTGAAGAACCCAATATTGGTCAGAATCATGGCATTAGAAAGAAGACTTGAGTTCTACCACAGGACCAAATTTCATACCTTGGGAAGCTAAAATTTCATAGATACAATAGTTTCAATATTAAGCTCTAAAAAGAAAGAAGAAAAAAGTGTGTATTTATTTTTGTTAAATTTGCAAAAGTTTTGGTTGAAAAAATAGTTTGAAGTAATTCAAAGGGCATATTAAAGCATAGATATCATTATTTGGTTCCAATATGTCTCGAAACAAAAAAGGGATACTCCTATAAGAAACAAGAAATCTCTACTATGATACATAAAGAAGAGGAAGAAATGTAACTTGATATATCAAAATTACACAACAAAGTGCAACAAATTTCGCTCACACAAAGAGTAACAAAAAATGAAATGAAAGCTAAGATGGATGGTTTGAAGAATGGTTTACAAAAGACATGGAAGGTTTGAAGGATGGATTAAAAGTAGACATGGGAGCTAAGATGTATGATTTGAAAATAGACATGAAAGGTTTGAAGGAAGGTTTGACAAAGTTGCTACAAGAAATGCTTCCTAATGGAAAAAAAAAGTATTCTATGAAACTCGATGAGAAAAAAAAGAATGTCAATTATGATTCTAGAGACTCTACTTTGGATTGAATACCAACCACATTCCAAAGATCGATATGAGGAAGTTTGATGGCAAGGATCTAGTAACATGGATACTACAAATGGAACATTATTTTGATCTACATGATATACAACACACACAAAAGGTACACATTGCATCTTTATATTTAGAACCCAATCAATTTGTATGATATCGATGGTTTTTTTCTCGTAAACCACTTATCACTTGGTCAATTCTTATGGAGGAAATGATAGCAAATTATGAGGATACACAAAGAAACACATTATTTAGCTAATTGATAAATCTAAGATAAAAGGGTTCAATGGCAGAGCAAATTGGGGATTTCCAAAAATTGAATATCAGAGTAACTGATATTCTAGAGGAGCATAGGATTGATGTTTTCATAGGGACTTTGAAGGATAAATCCTAACACGAGGTTTGCCTTTGGGAACCCGATTCATTGGAGAAGACATTTAGGGTGGCAAGAAAAGTTGAAAGCAAAATTATGACAAGAAGGAAGTCTACCACTCACAACTATAAATATGGAAGTGTTGCTGCTCTTTAAAGGAAATTTCATCCTAAAAATGGTCTCCTAAGGAAAAATCAAGAAATTAATAAAAAAATGTCATGTAGACAATTTTTTAGTATTATTTAACTTTTATCTATGTTCCACAATATTTATTAACACAAGATTTAATAAAAAAAATAATATATTATTTCTATCTTTTTACTTTTATCGCAATCCCTCAATATATGACACTTTTATCAAAATAATTGTCTACATATATTTTATATTTTAATTTAATGGCTATATTATTTTATATTTGACTATATTATATATTTTATATGTAACTATTTATTTGGTTTGTTATTTTAATGACATTATCTAATGAAGCCACAAATTTCGGCACGAAATTATTATATTTTTGGACAAACTGGTTAATTTGTCCTTTCTAAACATACATTTTTTTTAACTATTTAACTATTTAAATTATTTTATATTTTAAATATTTAAAACTATTAATATTTAATTATATTTAACTATATATTATATATTTTTGTGCTTAGGAATACTGGGGTAATTTGTCTTTTTGAACTATATTTAACTATTTTATATTTAACTAATTTTCAATCTATTTAACTATTTTATATTTTAAATATATTAATTTGGCATTGAATTTGATAATTTGGTTCCCTCTTCTAGAATGCCAATTTTTAACTATTTAACTATAACTTATATTATTTTAAACTATTTTATATTTAACTACTTTAAATTATTTTAACTTTAATTATATTTAATTTTAACTATTTAACTATTTATATTTTAACTATAATGTCTAATTTATTATTAAATTTGATTTTTATTTTTGTTGTTTTGTGGAGCATGGTTATTAATGTCCAATGAGCCCGTATTTTTAATTTATATTTTTCACCAATATCAATATTTGCATTGCATTATAACTTTTTTGATACTCTAATTTATATGGGTAAGGTAGGTAAATAACATTAATGAAATATTTCAAGTATGCCCAAATTAACAATAAAATATTTCACCGTTACCCAAATTAATAATAAAATATTTTGCAAATACCCATATTAAACAATTAAAAATTATTTAGGACATGTACGTCTTTTGAAATTTAAAGGATTTTGATTGCTTAACATATTATGACATGGAAATTACGTGAAAGTTTCATGGGAAGTTTTAGGCTGAGATTTCCTCTAATGCTTATCCTTCCACAACCTACAAGGTTGACATGAAAAAAGGAGGAAAAAAGAGCAAAAGGGTTTTGTTACAATTGTGATAGAAAATATATTAAAAATTATAAGTGTGCTAAGAAGAAATTATTTTACATAGATTGTGAAGAGGAGAAAGAAAATGAACAAGAAACATCAAATAATACACCAAGAACCAACCCCAAAGAAAGAAAAAATGAATCTGACCATATCTTGTAATGCATTGGTAGGAATTACCACTCCTCAAACTCTAAATATAGAAGGATATATCAAAAAGGAAAAGGTAACAATGTTAATTGATTCATGTAGTACCCATAATTTTATTCATTGTAAGATAACCAAGGAATTGAATTTCTTTCTATATCTAGCACCAGAGTGTCGAGTGATGGTTGCAAATGGAAGAACTATAAAGTTATCTGGAAAGTGCCATATTATCAAGCTAACCATGGGGGAATATGTATTGAATAATCTAATGCTTTCCATTCCAATGGGTGGTGCTGATGTTGTACTGGGAGTCCTATGGTTACAATCTTTGGGGATGGCAGCTTTTAATTTTCAAGAACTCTTCTCAGCTTTTTTGGGAAGAAAAGGAATTTGAATTAATGGGTATCGCAAGGAAACTAGGGAAGATAATCAGTTCTAATGGCACGACAAATCTTTTGAATAAAGAACAACCCGAGGCATAATTGCACAATTATGTTCACTAGAGATTCAAACATTGAAACCATCTATTTCTCCAGATCTCCAAAAAGTCTTCAACAATCATTCCAAGGTATTTGAGACTCCCAAAGGCCTCCCATGTATTCGTGATTATGATCATGCTATTCACTTGATTCAAGGAAGTGTTCCTCCAAACATCAGGCCTTACAAATATCTCTATGCCCAAAAGAGTGAAATTGAACGCATGGTTGCAAAAATGATAGAGGTTGGTATAATTCAACCTAGTCAAAGTTCTTTCTCTGCTCCAGTAGTATTGGTGCACAAGAAGGATGGATCATGGCGCATGTGTCCAGTTTATAGGCTCAACAAGCTCACTATTAAAGATAAATTTCCAATTCATGTCATTGATAAATTGTTGGATGAATTAAATGGAGCAATTTACTTCACCAAGTTGGATCTTTGTTTAGGATATCATCAAATTAGAATGAAGACTGAAGACATTTTGAAAACAACATTCAACAATCATGAAGGTGATCATAAATTTTTGGTCATGCCTTTTGGCCTTACTAATGCACCTTCCACATTTGATGAATTCCATTTTCAAACCCTTCCTTAGAAAATTTGTGTTAGTATTTTTTTGATGATATACTAATCTACAACAAGTATTGGAAGGATCACATTCAACATGTTGACAGGGTGTACAAACTATTGGAGGAGAAACAATTATATGCAAAAACCTCCAAATGTTTCTTTGGAGTACAAGAGGTGGAATCATTGGGTCATATTGTATCTAATGATGGTGTTAAGGTAAACCCTAACAAAATCAGAGCCATTAGGGAATGGAAAATCCCCACAACCCTAAAGTATCTTCGAGGATTTCTCAGGCTGACAGGGTATTATCACAAGTTCGTTAAGAATTATGGAGAATAACATCGCCTCTAACAACATTACCGAAGAAAGATGCATTTTCTTGGACTCTAGAAGCAACTAAGGCCTTTGAGCATATTAAAGAGGCAATGTGCCATGCACCTATCTTAGCTACACTAGACTTCACAAAAAACTTTATTGTGGAATGTGATGCCTCGTGAAATGGAATTGGTGTTGTTTTAATGCAAGAAAGAAGACCCATTACTTTTGAAAATTGTCCAATCAAGGGAAGGTATTTACACAAACCTATTTATGAGAAGGAAATGTTGGCAATACTACATGCACTAAAGCAATGGCAACCTTACTTAGTGGGAAGACACTTTAAGGTAAAAACAGATCATGATAGTCTTAAATACTTTTTGGAACAAATATTATCTTCAAAAGAGCAACAAAAATGGGTCACAAAGATGTTGGGTTATGACTTTGAATCATCTACAAAAAAGGTAAGCTAAATATTGTTACATATGCACTCTTAAGAAAGGATGAGGATGTGGAAACATTTCTCTGTGCCATTTTTTATTATCCAACCTAATTGGATAACTGAAGCAAGGGATGAACGAAAGAATGACGAAGAGGTGTGGAAACTCATTCAAAAATTGCACCAAGTTCCCAGTACATCCGATACATTTTTCTGGAGAAATGATTCAATATGGTACCAAGATTGCTTATATATCTGTAAGAATTGCCAACTCAAATAGAAAGGTTCTTTTGGAATTGCACACCCCCCTCTTAGGAGGGCACTTGGGATTTTTTAAAACTTACCACATGGTCTAGAAGGATTTTTTTTTGGGATGGCCTTAAATATCATATTCAAAAGTTTGTGGTAGAATTTTTGGTTTTCCAACAAAATAAAGTTGAGACAATTAAGACCCCGGGTATGTTACAACCTTTAGCTATTCCAAGTCAACATTGGGAGGAGGTGTCAATGAATTTTATCATAGGTTTACCGAAGTCTGAAGGAAAGAGTGTCATCATGGTGGTAGTTGTTAGAATTACCAAGTATGCACACTATTATGCATTATCTCATCATTTTAAACTTAGTACAGTTGCTACTGCATTTATGGAAACAATTCAAAAGCTACATGGAAACCCAAAGATTATTGTAAGTGACATGGATCTTATATTCACTGGAAATTTTTGGATGAAATTATTTTCTTGTCTTAGTACTTTATTAGGTCATAGCTCATCTTATCATCTTCAATCGAACAGGAAAACTGAGATAGTTAACAAATGTTTGGAAGGATATCTTCATTTCTTTGTATCTGATAAACGAACACAATGGTTCAAATGGTTACCTCTGATTGAATGGTGGTATAACACTTCCTTCCATACTGAAACAAAAATGACCCCATTTATGACGCTTTATGGATATCATCTACCATCCATCATATCGTATTTAAGAGAAAATTCTAAGGTTCAAGCAATGGAAGATCACAGCGAGCATCAACAACAAGTTCTCCAACTCTTAAAGGATATCCTCACTGTGGCACAAAATTGAATGAAACAACATGTAGATGACTGGTTATTTTTAAGGTTAGAACCATACAAAAAAATGTCCCTTAAGAAAGTTAAGAAGGATAATAAATTATCACCCAAGTATTATGGCCCTTACAAAGCATTGCAAAAGATTGGTTGTTGGGAAGGGGTCCCTGGGGTCAATTGAGTCAATTTTGAGTAAATTTTATAGTTTCTTTTTGTAACAAAGGTAAAGTCTCGGCAAAATGTGGAAGCGGAGTGTGAAGCTAGTAGAAGTCAAAGGGGATTTAGTCCCTTAGTTGGGTAAGTGATAGAGTTGTTTTGAGACCCGCTCATGGTCCACTGACCATGGTATTGTAAAGAAAATGCTATATAAAGTTGAGTCATAGCAAGTCTTAGAGGCAATCAATTAGTGAAGAAACATTATAAGGGCAAGGTGCTAAGGTAGGAAAGGTCTGCTTCTTGTACTTAGGAGAAAGGGGAAGGCTCCTGCTATTGAGTGCATAGAGACCTTGGTAAGTCCACAGGCTGAGTGTGCGAGCCCCTGCAACTGAGTGTGTAGGGATAATAAGTCTGCAATTGAATGTTTCGACTTAATAAACATTGTTTTGAGACGATTCTGATGCATCTATGCCTTGTTATTTAGCTATTTTAAAGATTTTGTAGCTTCGCTCTGTGATATGTTTTATATGAATTAATGCTTATTTACTGTGCGAAACTGGTAGATCTGTAATATTTATTCATGATAAGTACAATTAACTACCTTCGCGAAGGTCTGGAAGTCGTTTATATAGATATGTAGAGTCATCTGTCAGAAGGATTAGCGCTGCGTGAAGGCAGATCTAAGCCGTAAGGGTATCAGGAAACCATCACACATGCCTCTAGATGCAGAAACTTGGTTCTAGCATCCCCCAATACTACTTCGAGTGAGACCGCAACCTGCGCATCGTAGGTTGTTGTCAAAAGAACTAGCCGTTAGGGTATTTTTGGTTGGCGCAACTAAAGCTAAACCTGGGTTAGGCCCCCTCAAGCCAACAAATGGTTCCATTTCAGAGACCAAGATCTATATGAGGAATGTATGATGTCGAATAAGTGGACAAATGGTTCCATTTCAGAGACCAAGATCTATATGAGGAATGTATGATGTCGAATAAGTGGTTCCCTACTAAGGAGGAATTCAAAAAGTGGCTTGATTAGAAGTTGCACGCGTTTGCAGCTCAGGAGAACAAAAACTCGCGGTTATCTAAGGAACAATGGTTGAATAGATACCTATACACAAACAAAATCAAAGCCTTTTTCATTTTCTTCCCTTGCGAATTGCATGAGTGGCTGTCTAAACTAGTGGACAATCAAGATACGTGGAGGATTGAAGACCCTATTGTGTGGACTCCAGAGCTAGTGAAGCTCCTAGAAGCTTCAAAAAACAACATTGCGCGGGCCGTTGATCACTAGATTGATCGCATAGTTGGATGATTTGTCACTGAACTTGCGATTGATATGACTATCATCTATAGTGAAGCAAAGCGTAATCTCTTTAAGGGACCTCGAGTTAAGTACTTAAAATTTCTGAAAATTTGGATTAAGATGATGTAGTGTAAGAAATATGTTATGCCATTACCTTGATGTTTTGGACTATGTGAAGTGCAAAACCCTTAAGAAGGAATGAAGAATCAGGCTCTGAATACAGTCCGCTGTTAGGATCATCTTCTAGCGATGATGAAGGGACTATCCTGAGTACACCACGAAGCGCGCTACAAATATTAAGTCAAGGTATCCCGAGGATACCTCTTCCATCCACTCCACCTCCACTTCTACCTCGTCGAATACACCTACACCCTCACCTCCATCTCCATCGGATACATCTACATCCTCACCTCCACCTACGTCGTATACACCTACACCCTCACCTCCACCTCCACCTCCACATAAACCATTCAACATGGCGAACACAATGAAGATGCAGATCTTTAAAGGGGTAGGAAGCAAAGGCCTCGAACAATTTTGGTTTGTTGCAAATGCTGTGTGGACAGTGCAACAGATCACTGATGATAATCTAAAGAAAGGGCAGCTAGTCACAACACTGTAGGATAGGGCACTAACTTGGCATATTAAATTCTGTCAAGATAGACCTGGCGCAACGTTGGAAGAGACTCAACAAGCGTTGAACAATGAATTTAAGAATCCTAAGTCTCAAGCATAGCCTATAACATAGTTTAAGGAGATACAACAAAAGGTAAATGAGTCCTTGTGGGTTTCGATCAGAGGCTAAAATGCCTGATCTGACAGGCTAATATGAACATCATGGATGATCAACACAGAGACTGGTACATTTCTTCGTTGTTGCCTCACCTAAGATTATGATTATCACAACGAAAGATAGGAATGCAAGCACAGGCTGTGGAGATTGCGATGAGGTTGGAAGCCTCACCAATATAGGATACAAACATTGGAGTACAACATATTCAGGTCACAGTTGGCGAGCCTACACATGGAGTTGTAGAGCTTGAAGACAGGGAAAGAAGCTTAGCCAAAGGTGTGCGCTGAAGTCTGGTGTATAAAATGCAAAGACAAGGGACATGATAAGGATCAATGCCTTGTTTATCAGAATTACTTGATTGGACGAGGTCCTGTGACTCAAAAACTTGATAATTCTACAGGACCAAGCGCGAGAGTACCACTATGGTGTGCTATCTGCTAGATAGCTGGGAAACATGCGACTGATAATTGTCATCTCTTACAAAAGTTTGTTCAGACACCACAACAATTGTTTTGTACTTTCTGTAAATCGGTTGGACATGATGAGCGTAATTGATGAAGCTATGAATTGATGATGGAACAAACTCCTCCATATCGAATGCAAGCAGAAAATCGACCTTAGGATCAGGGCGCGGGTGCAGCGCATAGAATATTTCAAGTTCATTGGAGAGGAAGAGGAGGAGGGGCTGGAAGAGGTCGCGGACAAGTTATTTGTTATAATTGTGGCAAAGCTGGACATTTTGAGTGCGACTGTCAGAAACCAACGCATCCATCTTGTCAATATTGCAGACAATTTGATCACGTGATAGAATATTTCCCAGTGTTTATTGCCAAAATGCAGGAGAAAAAGACGCAACAACCTATGCAAAATATCCAGATGATGACGGTGGAGCCTCACGATGAGGATCATAGCATCAATATCGTAACGCACAATGGTATGGACACAGGAGAAGATAAGGAAAAGCAACCAGAAACTAAGGGATGGGTGTGCAAGGATGTTGAAAAGGAAGTCGAGTTTGACCTCAACCGAGCTAAAGAAACTTTTATTGAGGCCAAGAATAATTTTACTGAAGCTTCTATGTCAGGGAGTCAAGAGAAATCAGATGGAAACAATGAAGTACAGGATGTGGATCCCTCGCTTTTAGCCACTTTTATGAAAACTTGTATGAAGTTGTTGAGAGATAAGAAGGAAATGGAAGGGCTCTAGCAACTAATCGAAAATTGTACGAGAAGAATTAAGATTCCTTCAGAACAATGCGCTGTGAGGAAACTAGGTAAACATAAGAAGCAAACATGGTGCGAGATGAGCTTGATCACACAGATTAGAGAATATGAAATGGATCAAGTCATCTTGGATTTGGGTTCTGATGCAAACATATTACCTAAATGGACATGGGAGAGGATGGCGAGGCCTACGCTACAATGGTCTCCTATACAACTATGCATGGCCAATCAACCGAAGATCATTCCTATGGGTTGCATGTATGGGGTAACAATAGACATTGAAGGAGCAAGTGCTCTAGCTGATTTTGAAATAATTGAAATAGTGGATGACAACAATCCTTACCCTGCAATATTAGGAAAAGATTGGGCCTTTGATATGGATGCAATAATTAATCTAAAGAAGCGAAGGATGACATTTGAGAAGAAGGCGCTTAGGGTTATTGTGCCACTGGACCCTGTTAAGGGAGCACGCTGCACTGAACTGGTCTGCGAATATGTGGAGGACGATGACTTGGATCAAATATACAAGATAACTGCATGCGATGAAGATTGGATCAATCCCACTGCAGATGGGCAGATCAAGTGGGATAGAGACAACTCCTGTACCTTAGACTCAGATGAAGAGTTCGAACACTGGCATAATAGGTTGAATGAAGTCTCTACGCTACGTTGCAATATGATGACAAAATCGCTGCGGTGCGTATCTACGAAGGTAAGGGTTATCTCAAATTATGATGGCTTAAATGATGTTAATTTATTTTTGGATGATTTTGAAAGGGAGGTGCCCGAAGAGCATCATTTACAGGTGCTTGAATTGGCACTATGCGCTATGCATACCCATTGGTGGGGTATGCATAAGGATAACTTCACTGACTGGAAGGAATACAGGTGAATGATGAAGCTAAGGTTTGGATATTCTAATACTCATAATGATTGAAAAATACAATGGAAAGGATGATATGTGCAGACACTTGGCGTGTTGGACTAAAGCATGAAGTGAAGAGCCATAACAGGAAGGGGTGCATATCTTTTGTCACACCTTCGATACTATTCCAATGAATTGGTACTTGAAAACAGAGCTACGCCATTGGATGACCAAATGGGATCTCTTGAGGGAAAGTTTCTTGTTAACTTTTAGCTTTGAGGATGGGTTTGAGTACATTGATGAAGTGCTCCAAGAAATTATGTCCGCTATCTTTAGAACACCTGAAGAGCCGGTCGAATGGGTTCAACCAGACTAGAGCACCCAGCTGTGCCATGCATTGGAATGCTACAATGTGACTGCAGGAGAAGAAGAAGAAGATCTATGAAAAATCAATATTTCGGAGACCGAAGGACAATGTGAGGTTGAAGGTCCTAAAGCAGAAAACCTTGATATATTAGAACTTTTGAAGACAAGGAAAGTAAACATTGGGTTCGACGTGCAACCTAAGTTTGCAAAGATAGGTGATTACTGGGATGAAGATATAGTTGTAAAGTTACAGAGCTACTACACGAATACTAGGACTTGTTTCCCACCAAGTTCTCGGACCTGAAAGGAATAGTAGGGGATCTGGGAGTGATGAAGATCACATTAAAGCCCGATGTGAAGCCCGTGAAACATAGACTCTGCCACCTAAATCCGAAGTATAAGGAGAAGGTGCATAAAGAGCTAGACAAAATGCTGGAAGCTGGAATTATTGAGCCAGTAGAAGAATCTGATTAGGTGAGCCATATGGTTGTTCAAGAAAAGAAGCAACAGGGTGAAATCAGAATATGCGTAGACCTGAGGAAGCTCAATGATGCATGTGTTCATGGTCCATTTCCAACACCATTTACAAATGAAGTTTTGGAGAATGTTGAAGGACAGGAAGCTTATTCATTCACTAATGGGTTCTCAGGGTACCATCAGATTAAGATTGCGTTGGAGGATCGCAGCAAGACAACCTTCGTGACAGAGTGGGGATGCTTCCAGTACATGGTGATGCCATTCATACTAAAGAATGTGCCCGCGATATTTTCAAGGGTTGTAATTGTAGCGTTCAAATAATTCATCCATAAATTCTTAGAAGTATATTTTGATGACTGGATTGTGTTTGGATTGGTAAAGCTCCACATTGTAAGCCTATGCCTTATGTTGGATACTTGTCGTAGATACCAAATTGCTCTAAACTTGAAGAAATGTATCTTTTGCGTGCCTTATGGGATATTGCTAGGCCATGTAGTATGTAAGAAATGACTAATGGTAGACCTTGTGAAGATAGCAATGAATGTCATTTCAGAAGTTACAAAGAATGTAAAGTAGTTGCACACAATGTTGGGCTAGACCGGCTACTATAGAAAGTTTATTAAGGCTTATGCACAAATAACTGCGCCAATGGAAAAATTACTGAAGAAGGATACAAATTTCTGCTGGGATGAAGAGTGTTAGCGAAGTCTGGATGTGTTAAAGGAAAAGATTGTGACTACACCCATTTTGGTGTTTCCAAACTGGAAGAACGAATTTCATGTACATGTGGATGCTTCTTGTATTGCGTTGGGTGCAGTATTGATCGAGCCAGGCGAAGGTGAGATAGACCACCCTACAGCCTTCGTGAGCAAGAAACTGTCAAAGGTGGAAAAGAAATATTCAATTACAGAGCATGAAGGATTGGCGATGGTCGATGTGTTGCAGAAGTTTTGACATTACTTGTTAGGCGCACATTTCAAAATGTTTACAGATCACTCCACTCTCAAGTACCTAGTCGACAAGCTTATGTTGGGGGAAATATCTGTAGGTGGTTAATGTTGTTTCAGGAATATGATTTTGAAGTGATTGTAAAGCTTGGACAGTTGAATGCGGGACTAGATCATTTATCCAAAATTGAGACAGCCGAAGAACCTACTAATTTGGAGGAAGGGTTTCCGGATGTGAAGCTCTTTGTTGTATGCATCATAGATGATAATTTTGTTGATATAATCCAGTTTTTGACTACTAGAATAGCCCCGGAAGGATACTCTAAGTCGCATAAAAAGGAGATGGTGTTTCAGGGAGCTGACTTTTCTATGATTTCGGAAAAATTATATAAGATGGGTACTGGTGAAATTTTGCGCTGATATGTTCCGGAGTTCGAATGCTCTAGCACCCTCGCCGAAGCACATGGAGGATTAGCGGGAGGACACTATGTAGGTAGAGCAACCGCACAAAAGATTCTGCGCGCAAGATTATGGTGGCCGATGGTGAATAAAGATTCTAAGGCATATTGTAAAGCATGCAATGCATGTCAGAGGAAGAAAAAACCATCACGAAGGGATGAATTGCCCTTAAATCCTCATATTTCATTACGGGTTTTTGATTAATGGGCGATTGACTTTGTGGGTCTCATACAGCCACCAGGGAAAAAGACAGGCGCACAATACATTATTATTGCGACGAAGCATTTGACAAGATGGGCAGAAGCATAACCGATGAAGGACTGTAACAATACTACAACCACAAAGTTCTTGTTTGAATATGTCTTGACAAGGTTTGGGTATCCTAAAATATTGATGAATGATAGGGGTACACATTTTATAAATGAAACTATTGTTGCGATGCTCGAAGAATTTTAGGTTTATCATCAAAAGAGTATGCCCTATCATCCTCATGAAAATGGTACGGTTGAAGAATTCAATAAAATTCTAGAAAACACATTGACAAAGGTCTGCAATGCGCAGAGGAATGATTTGGATGTGCGCATACCAACGGTCCTATGGGAATATAGGACGACATGTAAGAAGTTGACATGACAAACCCCATTCAGGTTGGTCTATGGGATAGAGGTTGTGATGCCCATGGAGTATATTGTGTCGAATTTGCAAATTGCAGCATTGAATGATATGGCGGACCGTGAGACTATGGAGGAGTGCCTTGCACAGTTGTTGGAGTTACAAGAAGATAGGTTTTTAGAAGGATTTCGCCAACAGGTGCAAAAGGAGAGCGAAAAGGAATGGCATGATCAACATATTAAGCTGCACACCTTCAAGGTGAATGATTTGGTCTTACTTTATGATAGCAAGTTCACAAAGTTACCTAGGAAGTTTGAAATGCACTACTTGGGACCCTATGTAGTCAAGGAAATTATAGATGGTGGCATAGTTTAGCTCGCGAAGCTGAATGGGGAATTATTTCCAGGCAAAGTCAATGGGAGTCGACTAAAGTTATATCAAAAGGATCTTACCCCTACACAATGACTACATTATGGGAGGAAAATCTTAGTACTCCAGGTAGTTGCAAGAGAGTATGAGACTATAAATTACACTGCCTGAAGACTGGGAACATGAAGTAAGGGGGTTGCGTGAGGGAAGAAAGACGTATGCCACGAGGAGCTGCGCCAAGAGAGTTGCACCATGGAGAATGGTGCCACGCAACAAGGTCCAAAAAGAGTCGTTGGATGCACTGTAGCTGATTGAACAACAAAAATCTTGTTAGGAGGAGCGGGTAGGCTGCATTTATGGTGCAAATCTTTGGCAATCTGCTGCCAAAGATGCATTTATGATCAGAAATTGGAGGGAACGATCGGATTTGAATTCGAAATTGCCTATAAATATGGCATGTTGGCCTATAGTAGAACACTTTACCTTCTTAAAATCTCTTGTGAATTTTCTTGCCTTAAGTTTATGAACCGAGAATATTTGGAGGAAATTATTTCACGACCGGAGTGCACAAACTTGCCTGATTGGAGCCGTAACATCATCCTTGAGAAAATGACTGATTCTACAGAAGCCACTATCTCTGAAGTCACTAGCTATGAAGCCACAACACCTGAGATAGCGTCGGAAAGGGAAGCTACACCTTTGTGCCTATAGTGCCGAGGTCACCTAGGCCTAAACCATTCGCTGCTAAGGAGAAAAATAAGAAACCAAAAGCTATTCTGGTGAGGCAGTCACCAAGGAAGAACCCTATGGAGGTTCGGCGGAAAGGAAAGCTGGACAAGGTGAAAAAACCATATGAACCCATGGTTCTTGACAAAGAGGAGCTTCACAAAGGGGTTGAAGACTTGGATGTTGAGGAGGGAGAGCCTATCACTAGGTTTCCGAAGTATATCTCTCCACCGAAGGGCAAAACGAAGGTACCCAAGGATCCTGATTCTCGCAAGTTTGTGGTCTCCACACCGCTATTGTCGGAGAAAGTGCCATTTGAAGGTGCGCTCTTAGGATACATTCCTTCACTCAAACTGGAGGATTGGGATCTTGTTGATCATGAAAAATTCTCATATTTGGTGACAAACAAATATTTGGTGAAGATATGCAATGAGGAGACCGGGGTCACGAGACTGGAACCCATTAAGTGGGTTGCATGGGTTGAAAAGGCTGGGTTGCTAACTTTGCTGTGTACCAGATTTTAGTAGAACCACTATCAAAACAGTGTGCATATGCCAATTGCTTCCATTGCTTCATGATGGGTGTCTTTGGTTGGGAGAGGCCATCCCGATCACATATATGCTGATCCAATGTATCACCAGGTTTCCCTACCAAGGGGTGGATCTCGCTGAGGAGTTTGGTGGCAAGAGTAAAGAAAAAATTTCACAGATAGAATGGAGAACGAGTTTGACTTAGTGAAGAAGTCACGCAGATACTCTATTCATTCCATCACAGACAAGGCGGTGCAGTTTGCCACCCAGATTTTCGCTTGCAAGGTTATGCGAAAGTACCACGCAGATGAGGTGCCGGCGCCGATCATTTCATTGGCTTCACATTGTGTGAAGGGGGTGCAGTAAAACTAGGCACAATATCTCTGCAAATAATTTCTGTTGAATTGTCGTGAAGCACAAGATGATGGCAAGGCATTCCAATATGCTTGGATGCCATTTTTAATTGCCCTAGTTGGTTGGATATTGCGAGAAGATAGTCAATTCCCTCCACAGGATGCCAATTTGCTAGAGGCCGCGAAGTTTGCTTTGTTGTGGGTAATAAAGGATCTAGAGAGATTATTGGAAACAAAGATGTTCTGGGTACTGGTCAAGATGGACCTCCGCACGGTGATCAACCAGTGACTGAGGCTATTATCTACCCTGTTTGGGCAGTTGGAGGCCTACGCGGAGTTTAAAATAGATTTTCACAACGTATCCATCCGCACGAGGCGAGATCCTAATAAAGTATGGTACACGTTGCCATACCTAGTCACTAACGCAGATGTATAGGAAGCCATGAGAAAATGGCTAGTTGAGTGGCGACAACCATCAAATCTTGGCACAGGGAAAATCAAAACTGGGGAAAGTTCCTTTGCACAGAAGAAAAAGGAAGCTATGCAGGTTGTCTCTCAAGAGAAGGCAACATAGAAAAAGAAAGAGGATGAGCAGGAAATAACCCAAGAAAAAGAAGCACATAAAAAGAAGGAAGCTACTGCTAAGGCAATTGTTGATAAGGAGTGCGTTGCGAAGGAGGCCACACTGGAGGTTGAGGAGTCTGCTTCTCAACATACTACGGAAAAGGAAGGGTCCGAGTACGAAGGAGGTGATGACGACGAGTAGAGAACTCCCTTTAAATTATAGAAGCGGGCTAGAGAGACCGCTTCCAGGACTAGAAAGAAACATAAACCTTATAAGCATGCACATGGGAATCCAATGGTCCACTAAGGGGGACTTGGATGAGATCGTACACTAGTAGAAAATGGTGAAATTAGTGACTAGGTGACTAAAAAAGTTAGCCACCACAACTTTTCCAAGTGAAATACTAGAAAAAATTAGCAATATTAAGATACCCAACTAAAAACGACGAACATAAATGACTATTTTAGTCACCAGTTAAAATATGTTGGCATTATGTTTCTGGTATGGTTATATGTCACAGATGTTGTATTTGATGGCAACACCCATGGCAAGGCTCTCAATATGATGAAAATTAAGAAGTACGCAGGAGAACAGTTCAGAAGATGCGTACCCGCAGGAATGCTGTGCAGGGACCGCGTCCAGACACGCAGGTTACCCATTCATGAGGTGCGTACCCCCAGTGCACACACTTCAAGGCAGTAAAGCGCGCACACGTGGGGTTCCTTATGTTTTACCCTTGGTATTTAGCGACGTTATTGTGTTATATGGGGCCGTGGTATGTTTTATTTTATTATTATTATTGAGCCCCATGATCCTTGATTTGAGGAAGAGCTTGCCTATATAAAGCAAAGGAGATCTTTTGGCTTAATATGCTTTTTGGGTTGAATATCTTAAGATCTGATCTATTGGGTTATTGTTTAAAAGGCTTGATCTATATGAAAGTGAAAGTGGAAAGCGAATCTGTAAAGGGTGATCTCCCGAGCGCTTGATCAGATCTGGGCATCCGTCTAACTGTAGCACACTAGTGATCTGCAAATTCAGCCCTAATCTGAGGTACACAGGTGTTTAACGGTGCCTCTGCGTGGGTACGCAGAGCAGAAGAAGGCGAGCTGCGCAGGTACACAGAGCAGACGAAGGGTGACTGCGTGGGTACACAGAGCAGAAACAGGAGAACTGTGTGGGTACGCCGAGCAGTAGTGGTTCAGGTGCGTGCCCACTGTAACAGTACGCGGCGCGATAGTTCTTTTGGATGCGTGCCTACTGTAATAGTACGCGGCGCGATAGTTCTTTTGGGTGCGTGCCTACTGTGGCAGTACGTGGCGCGATATTGCATTTGGGTGCGTACTGTACGCAGCGCGACAGAAGAAGCATGCGTGGGCACGTAGTGCAGCAGAAGGAGATCTGCGGGTATATGCAGAGAAGCAGAGGGTGAAGTGCGTACCGGCGCAGGCCAAAGAAAGAAAAGTTGCGTATCTGTTTCAGGACTATCTGTTGACTGAATTTTTCTGTTGATAAGGTGTTCTGGGTTCAGTTCTGTTATTTTGATCTGGTTACTACAGCTGATTGTAATTTATATGTACTTGATGATCATTTCATGTATATGGACCCAGTTTGAAAATTTATGAAAAGTGGTCCTTGTAAGAAAAGAAGTAGGGGGTTGTAGCTCCCTTCCAAGAGAGACTGGAAAACGAGAGAGAGTTGTAGCTCTCTTCAGGTTGCAGCCTGCGTACTGGTAAAGGACTGCACCAGTACAGGAACATTGTAAAAGGAGTTTCTAATTTGAAAGAAGATAGAGACATATTGCAGTAGGTGGTTTTCACCCACATTGGGTTTCCACCTTATATCTGGTGTTCTTTGATGTGACTGTCTGTTTTTCTTGCTCATTATTTTATGGTACTGATATGTGAAAATAATTCAAAGTGTAAATAAAGAAGATTTGGTAAAGAACTAGATAATACTGATTCACCCCCCCTCTCAGTATTATTTTCAACAATTGGTATCAGAGCAAGTCCTTCTGAAGAAGCTTGATCGCTTGAAGGAAGATCTTTCATCATGAGCAACTACGAGAGGGAAGCATCTATCAGGCCACCGGTTTTTTGATGGGACAAACTTCAACTATTGGAAGGTAAGAGTTACTGCCTATCTTCAATCTCTTGGTACAGAAGTTTGGAATATCGTAGAGACAGGATATGCTTTTCCTTCAACTACTCCTACAGATGCAGACGAGAAAAAGAAGTATGAAACAAATGCAAAAGCAGTCAGTACCCTATTAGTATGTATATCTCAAACTGAATTCATGAAGGTAATGCACTATAAATCCGCGAAAGAGATATGGGACAAAATTTTCACAAGCTATGAAGGAGATGAACAGGTAAAGCGTGCCAAACTTCAAACTCTCAGGATTCAGTATGGGACTCTCAAGATGTATAATGATGAAAGTGTGGCTAACTATTTTTTTCGGGTAGATGAAGTTGTTAATTGTATGAAAAATTTGGGTGAAGAAATAAAAGAGGCTATTGTGGTTGAAAAGGTTCTAAGATCATTGTCCCCCAATTTTGAATCTAAAGTATCTGCAATAGAAGAAAAAGAAAATCTACGAATTCTTACTATGTCTCAGCTACATGGAATTCTAACTGCTTATGAAATGAGAAAGGGAGGTCCATCAGATAGAAGAGAAGCTGCTTTCAAGGCATCAGGCAAAGGAGATTATTATGAAGAAAGCCACGTCCCAGAAGAAGAGGAAGAAGAATCAAACTTTGTCAGAAATCTTCAAAGGGGTGCTGGAAGGTTCAGAGGTAAGTTGCCTTTTAAATGCTTTGCTTGTGGAAGAGTAGGTCATTATGCTGCAAAATGTCCTTATAAGGATAAAGGGAAGGAACCTGCTAGATGGAACAAGAAACAGGGTGCAAATAAGAAAAGCTACTACACTCATGAAGATAGTGATGGTCTATCAAATAGTGTTGAAGATGAACGAGTAATGAATATAAATTGTTAATGGCATTTTAAGATGATGATTATATGGATGCTATAGATGTGGATTACTTTTTTGAAGAAATTACTAGACTTAAGAGATGTATAGAAGAGAAGAATATGATCATTGGTACTCTATAATTTCAAATTGATGAAAAGGAAAGACATTTTGAAAAGTTAGAAGGTGAAATTGTTGGTCTTAGAAAAGAGATTGAGAAAACAAAAGCTATTAATCTCAAATTTGTCAAAGGATCTGAAACTTTGGATGAGATTATCAATGTGCAGCGGTCTCCTCTAAACAAGACAGGTCTGGGCTATAATGGAGAAACTTCTCAAGCATCCACTTCAAAAAGTTATCTTGATACAGCAAGAAGAAGTGAGCAAAAGCACAATGAAGACCATCAGGTAAAGCAGGGACGAATTGCAAACAGAAACTATCAGGGGCAATCCATCTTAAAGGTGAACAAAAGCTACAACCAGCCACAGGTAAAATCTTCTCAATTTGGTTCAAGAATGAATAACAATAGAGATTACAATCACTTGGCCGGTAGATTTGATAACCGCAGAAGTTTCTTCAATGGACAATGCTTTTCTTGCCATAACTTTGGTCACAAAGCAGCTCAATGTGTTGCATATAAAACAATCATGACTAGGGAAGCTCAAAAACAAAGAAGTATGACGGGGATTACAAAAAGGACCTATAACAACTTTTCGGTTCTTGAAAATGAAGTTGGATGTTCTATTTGCAATAACTTTGGTCATGAAGATTCTGAATGCAGGAGCAGGTTTCAGCAGAAAAAGGAACAAGCCTCAAGCACCAAAACATGGAGAATAAAGGAACCAAAAACAGAAAGATGTGGGATAGCATTTAATGCAGAGGGACAAGAAAATCTATGGTACATTGACAGTGGATGTTCGAAGCATATGACAGGTGAGAAAGAAAAACTTGAGTCTTACTCTGCGCTAGAAAAGGGAAAGAAAGTTTCTTTTGGAAATGATACTCC
>APFE030770376.1:0-19801 GCA_000404065.3 Pinus taeda | reverse complement strand
GGAAGACTAGGATTGGACAGAGTTTTGGATATCCGTGGCTTTGTTGATGTGGAGTAAGCTGGAGATCTGGATTAGAGAAGATCTACAAGTGGGTATGTGTTTAACCTATTTGGAAGTGTAGTCAATTGGATGAGTAAGAAACAATCTATAGTGGCACTATCAACTACAGAGGCAGATTACATGGTAGCCACTCATGCAAGCAAGGAAGCAGTTTGGTTGCAGAGATTGTGTTCAAGTATGGCATTAGTACAGGGAGCTATAAGGATAGACTGTGACAACCAAAGTGCAATTTTCTTGGCAAAGAACCATGCTTACCATTCAAAGACAAAGCACATTGATGTTCAGTATGACTTTGTGAGGGATATGATAGAAGACAAAAAGGTGTTGCTGGTAAAGGTGGACACTTTGAATAATGCTGCAGATGTACTGACAAAATCTGTGAGCTCTGAGAATTTCTCTTGGTGTAGAGAAACAATGGGTGTTACAGGGCTGGATAAATGACTAAGCTCTCTTGTGGCCCCCTGTGGAAAGAAAACAACAAGTGGGAGAATGTTGGGTTGTGTTATATTCTTTCCACGACTAGCCCACGTAGTTAACCGGGGGGTTAGAAGGGGGGCAGAACCCCCCTTCGTTGCACCGATTATGCATCGGGGGGAGTCACAGGGGGTTTGAGGGGTGTAGGCAACCCCACTCTATGGGGTCTGGGGCAGCACCCCAAAAAATTTTGGTTTTGGACCCTATATTAGGTTGGGCAGACCTACCTATGGTTTTTTGCATGTTTTTCACACATGGTTTTGGACGCAATGGTTTTTGGTCCATGGTTTTGGACGTGATGGTTCTCGGTCCATGGTATTGGATGCTTCGGCATATATAAATATGTATTGTAACATTGAAAGGAACATAATGAAAAATCAAGCTGGTAGTCCCATTTTTGGGATCTAGGGGAAAATGTCTGTGTATATGTGTTTTATGTGTTATGCTCCCGCATTGTTTATTTTCTGTGTTTTAGAATTCGTATGTAGGTAATTTCTGTACGGGGTTAAAACCTACACTTTCTATATATAGGAGTCTAAGGGGTCACATTATAATCAAAGCCGACATAACAATAATAATATAAGGGCACAACAATAACAATAGTGGGCTTCTATGGGGCACAATAATAACAATATGGGGACAATAGGGGAACAACAATTAAATAAGGGATACAATGACAATATTAATGGGGGAATCACTAGTATTATAGGGACCTAACACCACATCAACAGGATGTCAGACCCAAGATATACAATGCTCAGGAGGTAGGCATGGTGGGATAAACAGCCCAGTGTATGCCAAAGGTTTACACAACATTGGATAACCGCAAATCATACCACTAGGAATCCATCATGGGATTGCAGGTAAGCTACAAGAACAAGTTGTTTTTATTTTGACTGATCTAGGTTCTAATTATAGCTATGCCATCCCAAATATTGTAAAAAGTGTTTATTGGATAAGGAATTGCATAAAGAGGCTTCCTTGGTTCAATTGTCAATAGGGACAGGTTAAATAATCAACCATTGGGTGAATTCATGTGCATTTGAACTCAGTGGCATGCCTATAACATCCCACTTGAATGTGCTACCATTAGGTGGGTATGGCATATTACTAGGCATGGACTTCATATATGTACACCTGACCAAGGTAGATTAGCATTCTTGGATGAGAAATGAATAAAAAGAGAGTTTCAAGGGAAGAAAAAACCCATATCAGTGAGGTTGATCACTGCTATGCAAGCCAAATGCAACAGTAAGAAGGGATGCATGTTGCTTGTAGTATAAGTTTCCAAGAATGAGGGAGTCAATAGAGAAACAACAGATGAGGAAGATGAATTGCTTCAAGGGTACCTTGTTTTGCAACAATATCTAGATGTATTTTCAGTGGAGGTTCCACGATTTCCTCCTCATAGAGAGAGATATTTTTCTATTGAGATGGTACTTGCAGAAACACCAACATCTAAGGCTCCATATAGAATGAACACCCCTCGGTTGGTTGAGCTAAAACTAGAGCTGAGGAAATGCTCAATAAAAGATACATAAGGCCAATTGTGTCTCCTTGGGGAGCACCGATATTGTTTGTAAAGAAGAAATATGGAACCTTGAGATTATGAATTGATTACAGATAATTGAACAAGGTAACCATCAAGAATAGGTACCGATTACCAAGAATTGATTATCTCTTGACCAGTTAAGGGGAGAAAAAATCTTCTCGAAAATTGACTTGAGGCCAGGCTACCATCAAATAAGAATCAAGGAAGAGGACATTCATAAGACTGCTTTCAGAGCAAGGTATGGACACTATGAATTCATAGTGGTACCCTTTGAGCTTATGAATTCCCCTACCACATTCATGTGCCTGATGAATGGAGTGTTATGACCGTACTTGGACAAGTTTGTCATTGTATTCATTGATGAAATATTGGTTTATTCAAAAAAGGAAGAAGAACAAGAACAACACTTGCTGACCATGTTACAATTATTGAGAGAACATAAGCTCTATGCAAATCTTGGTAAGTGTGACTTCTTCTAGTCATAGGTCACTACTTAGGGCACATCATCTCCAAGTAGGTCGTATCCGTTCATCCCGATAAGATCAAATCCATAAGGGATTGGAAAAATCTAAAGAATGTGGATGAGATCATATCATTCAGATTCGTAGGATATTACAGGAGATATATTTGGAATTTCTCCAAAATGGGACATCCCATTACAACTTTACAGAGAAAAGGGAAAATATTTAGTGGACTGCACAATGTGTAGAAATCTTTGAGTAGTTAAATCAATTTCTCACTAGTGCACTACTACTGAGAATCACAGATCCTAGAAAGGATTTCGAAATATGTACCGATGTATGTAAAGAGGGAGTCAGTGGAGTCTTAGTGTAGGAAGGGAGAGTAATGTGCTATGAGTCTATAAAATTAAATAAGCATGAGGAAAATTATGTCACACATGATTTATAATTGGTTTCCATCATTCATGCTTTAAAATGTTGAGACACTACCTCCTTGATCGAAAGTTCACACTCATGTTAGACCATAGTGGGCTCACATATTTTTTTGTACAACCAAAATTGAATTCTAGGCAAGTCAAATGGATGGTCACACTCAGCGAGTTTGACTTCGAGATTAAGTATATAAAGGGAAAGGAAAACAAAGGTGTTCATGCCTTGAGCAGGATAATCCAAGTGAATCACTTGGAAATTGTAAGCTCATTTGTAACAAATATGGAAGAAAGGATTGAAATCGTCAGATAACAGGATGAAAAATACGAGCAAGTAAAGGAAAGGTTGCGGCAAGGCGATGAGGATGGAGAATACCTCCTCACTGAGGACAACTTAGTTAGATTCAGAGGTAGAATCTATGTGCCTAACAATGATTAAGTACAAATATTGAAAATGAGATAATTCCATGTTAATACGTACTTAGGCCACCCGGGGTATCAAAAGACCCTTACAAACATTAAAATATACTATCAATATCTAAATTTAAAGAAGGAAGTGGTGAAATTCATGGAAAACGCATGGAATTCCAACAGGTAAAGGTCGAATGCAAGAACCTAGTTGGATTATTACAAACTATCTCTATTCTAGAATGGAAGTGGGAGGTAATCTCTATGGATTTCATTATAGTATTTCCCAAAATAGCTAAGTATCATGATGCAATCATGGTAGTGGTGGATAATCTTAGAAATGTATCTCATTTCTTGGCAGTCAAATCCACCAATTATGTCAGTGATATAGCAAAAAATTTCATAAAATAGGTTGTTAAGCTACATGGCATCCCTAAGAAAAGTGTGTCAAAAAGATGTGCTAGATTTACTTCTTGGTTTTGGAAGGAACTGTTTATAGTTTTAGGAACTAAATTATCTTTCAGTACCACCTTTCATCCACAAAAAAATGGGAAAATAGAGAGGACCAACCTGATCCTTGAGGATATGTTGAGGATGTATGTGATGCATCAACCAAAGAAATGGGAAGAGTATCTTCCACTTGTGGAATTTTCATACAACAATGGACACCAAGAAACCATAAAGATGAGCCCCTTTGAAGCATTAAATGGTAGGAGATACAATACTCCTATTATCTAGAGTGATCTAGTTAATAGGGTCCATGTACAACCTAATATGCTTAAAGATATGGAACAACAAGTTCAGATCATAAGGCGAAGTTTGAAAGTGGCACAAGATAGACATAAACTCTATGCAGATAATCATAGGGTTCAAAAAGAGTTCCAAGTTGGAGAACACATTTATCTGAGAATTAAGCCTAGGAATAGTTCCTTGGATGGGGACATGTGCCATGCTAGAACCATCGTATTGTGGGCCATTTGAAATCCTTGAAAGTATAGGACCGATAACATATAGGTTAGTTTTACCTCCATCTGTTAGAGTTCATGATGTTTTCCATGTTTCTTTACTTAAAGAATATGTACAAGATTTAAATCATGTGATTGATTGGTCTGTGCTACATGTGGAAACATAAGTAGAGTTCCAACCATAGCCAATATTCCTTCTATACTAGAGGATTCTCATGCTCTAGAACCAAGCCATATAGCAAGTCAAGATACAATGGAACTACTTTGGGATAGAGGAGTCCATGTGGGAAATGGATAATGCCATGAAAGTTAATTATCCCTTCTTGTTTGATTGTTAGAGAAAGCTGTATAATTGTAAATATTGTATAGAGTTGTCTGTATAAAGATCCATAAAAAATATGTGTTGTATTTTGATTCTATGTTGCATATGGGAAATTGAACACCAAGGGTGACATTCCATCAAAGGGGAGGGGAATATTAAAACCCCACCCAAGTCCTCATATAAGGTGCATTGTAAATGTTTTGTAAATATTTTGCAACATCTAAAATCAAGAAAAAGAGGACTGGCTCAAGGAACATAGTTTCCAGAGTTGGGGATGAGGTCACTTGCTTGGGATGTCATCGTTTATTGTGTAGAGAAGAAGCCTGAAATACAGGACAATGATGAAAGGTTGGATGGTGCATGAATTGATAAATGTGCCCTTGAAATTAAATGAGCTATGAGAGGAATTATGCAAGACCACAAGAAAAAGGACAGGAATTTTATGCAGGGACTATGCACTATAGGCCAACAAGGATGTTGCAGTAATTGTGGTCGAGGAAGAGGCCAAGAAAATATAGAGGTGGGAGGGGATAGAGGGGAGAAATATTCATAAAGGAGGAGGATATATAGAGATAGAATAAGAGTGATATGGAGGGGAAGATTCAGTAAGAGCTTCCAGCAGGCAGTGTTGAAGAGAAGAGAAAAGAAGGGGATTGCCTCTATATCTCTAGAGGCTATGGGTTGAGTTGCTAATCACTGAAGCCTTGTAACATCTTGGTATACTTGGAGGCTATGGGTTGAGATAGGATCTCTAGAGCCCCGTAACAGCTTGGGTCCCTGAAGGTTGCGGATTGAGACAAAGGTCTCTGGATCCCTGTAACAACTTAGGTCCCTAGAGGTTGTGGGTTGGGATGGAATATTTTGAGCCCTGTAACAACTTTGGTCCCCTACAAGATCTGGGTTTAGATAGTAGACTCTAGAGTCCTACAACAACTTGGGAAGAGACCATTCTGGAGCAAAAGAGGAGGAAGACAATAATGAATACTTATGGTTACCTCCTTGATGGTGCAGTGAATTATGGACTCCCTAAAAGGGGGTGAGTCACTATGTGTGCACTTGGGGATAAGGTTATGTGCCTGTTGACTACCTGTTTTGAACAAGAAAGTATCTATATGTTAGTGGGATTTAGGAAGCAATTCCTTTGGAGTCACTGATTTAGTGGTAGTTGGTGTGCTAGTCCCAGAAGCAAGCAACCCCCCAAACTCTGGAATCTAGCTCAAGGTGACAACTACAAGTAAGTGTGGATTCAACTATCTAGGTTTGGGTGGCAAGTCTTTGTCCTAGAATAAATTTCCCTATAAGTTCAAACATAAGTATCTATATATGTTGTTCATCTTTTAATGAATCATGTTGTTGTGTTGTAGATAATGGTTTTGGATTTTGGGATTTAATTGTGTTGATTATGCTTGTGTATGTGGTGCATCTCTATGGGAATGTGTTATGTGTGTGTGTGTGTGTTTGTTGAATATATATATGCATGTGTGTGAAATCTAAAATAAAAAATGTGTGTAATGATTGCTAATGGTAGACACAAAACATCTCAGGCATAAGAGGCATAAAAAATCGCAAGATAACAAAGACTACGCCACAATGTTATGTTGAGTGTGGATCTACATATATGTTTAAGAACGTGAAAAGAATAACATAAATAAATTATTAAGGAAGAGACAAAACTCATTACATGTCACGGTCAAGCCATGAGATCGTAGATTAAAACTTGAAAAATAGTGGGTTTTGAGACCCTTTTATTAATATGAATATTACATGGAACACCCTATGTGTAGTAGGGTCTGTATTCACTTACATGTCATTTGTTTTCCAAGTTAAAAATAGTTGTGTTGCATGTAAATAAATGCATTAATGTCAAGGGAAGTTTTCCTTGGGACCAGTGGAGCTGCCAACTTTACCTAAATAACGCTCAGCTTGGCATTCTCAGTAGGATGGATACATGTTTTTAGTGTTCTAAAGTTTTTTCCAAGGTGCCCAAATGCTCTATCTAGCACCATGGAGATTCTCACAGGCCCAACATAGTGTCTGGTATTATTGGTCTCTAGAAGGAGAGGTAGGAACCTCTCAGGAGTCCAAACCAAGCTCGTGGTAGGTAAGCGATGTAGGAGTGCCTACGCCGCCTTGGGTGGAATTCCCTCCTAGTGTGAAGGGAAGACTCATGGGCCAAGAATCCAATGGAGAACCCATCACCCAAGATTAGGAGTGATAATGTCACACTAAGTAACCAAGAACATCATCATTAAACTGTGAAGCATGTCTGGGAGTCTACCATATTCATGAGATAGAACCATAGTCGGCACGACTAGTTCGGAGAAGCCTATGCAGTGACAAAGCTTGTAGTCGGGGAGGTTATAGATCTCTTCGATTAAGACACTATGTGATGCAGAGTTGAGGTTCCTTGATTGATTCATGGTGGGATGAGGAGGAAGGGCTTGTTGTGGTGTAGAGGAGTGAGGCCATGAACTTATAGGAAAGTTTGGGATAACCTTATCATTTGTACAGTCAAAACCATAGTCAAGGGAGGCTTCCAATTCATGGAATTATATCCCCCCTCACATGATTGGTCAGAACGATGACGCAAAAAATCCATAGATAATGAAGCCAAGAAGATAATTTAATTTAGATTCGGGGATTCAATGGTAAAGGGTGTCGAGGTTCGATTGGGAGATGATGATGGAAACCTCTTCCATCACTCATATCTGTGAGGCGGGGAAGCTGCTGAAGGTGGCCACCTCAGAAGCCCAAAAGGTTGGAACCCCAGAGTGTTGTGAGAATGATTTATTAAAGGGCTCTGGGTTCGATGGTTCCCATTTACTAAGTAAAACCAAATGTGAGCCAATTCATCGAGGGATTCCTCGCTCTCCTTAAACCAGACAGATGGTGACTTAGCATCAAGTAGAGATGACATTAGCATGATGTCTTGAAGGACATGTGGCAAGCAGTTTGGGAGTTTTGGGTGCCAAAATGAGCCATATACGGGTGACGCACGGACCCATCGTAGGTCAATACATGTTGTGGATGATGTCTGCATGGCATTACCTAGGTGATGGTTAGACAACAGAGGTCAGAAAACTCATAAATGGAAATGGATAAATGTCGTAGGGAACTGAAAGTACCATGGATCGTTAGTGGATGGTGCACTACTTAACAGAGAACTTCTCTGTCACTTGGGGTTGTTAAATCAAAGGTATTATTATATAGGTATCAAGGTTGTGAGGCCTATTGGGACATCGAAGGATAGTGTGTGAAGGGTTAGATGGCATCTCTAGATGCATGAAACCCGTTAATATTGTGGAAAGAAATATTGAAAGAGTCAGGGTAATGAGATGGATAGATGATGGGTGGCTAGACCCACACTAACGCAGTTGGCCATCAAGGGGAGAGATGACCATCACCATAGAGTCGTGACATGTCAGCTAGAGCATCAAATTCTAGTGGGAACATCCATTTGAGAGTTTGAGATGTTCTGAGGGTCTCAGAGTTGTGACACTTCAACCAGAAGGTCGGATTCTAGGGGACCTCAACTTGAGATTTGATATGTGATAAGTGTCCAAGAGTCATGAAACATTAGTCAGAAGGATGGATTCTAGGGGGGACCTCAACTTAAGGGTTTTGGATGATTCGAGGGTCATATAGTATTGACACACTAGCCGCAAGATTGGGATTTCAGAGGGCACTCCAAATTGCAATTTCAAGGTGTCTTGGGGTCCGAGAGTTAGTAAAATAAAAAAATTACCACATTCATCGAATGTGAAACGAAGGCGTCGGGTATGTTACAAAGGCACATTGTATTTATTTATCATACACAAGTTTTTGTCTACAGGCTTGAGGATCAAGGCATAACATTTCTCTTGCGAATTGTGTAAGGAAATAAGAGAAATTCTTATTTTTTAGGGGCATATTTTTGCTTGGAAAAATGAGCTCATAGCAGGACTTATTTGCCTAAGCGTTGGGAAAGCCTTGAGAGAGAATTGATCAATATTGTAGACAGATTTAGGCTTGCAGCAAATTCCATGTAATAGATTAGATATCTCAGTTGATTTAATACAAGAAAGAGGGGTTTTTCATAGTTTGGTTCCCCATATATATCATGTGTTCTATGTGTGATTGTGTTTCTATTCATTATTTTCTTTTCGGCAAAATACTGGTCAAGAAATTTTGTGTCTTTTGTGATCAGTTTCCTCTCATTAGCAGTTGCAAGGTTTCAAGTATTTTCTACATGGTATTAGAGATGAAAACAAGATATATACCGAGTTCCTTGATCGGATTTAAAGTGCATTGAAGATAAGATCAATTAGTACAGGAATTCTACAAGTGCAGGAATCATGTCAGTCTATGGTTTGAGGATAGAGAATGTCCTAAAAGGGACTTCAAATTTATGTACATGGAAGGAAAAAATGGAGGTTGTGTTAGATGATAATGGGGTTTTGGAAAACATCATGACTGGTATTCCTAAACCTCTTGCATCAGATGCACAACAATTGTCTCAATGGAAGAATGGAATTTCCAAATCTAAGAGGGTGATACTAGGAGTCAAAGATCATATTGTTCCAAATTTGCATGGGAAGGAGACACCATTACTTATATGGAAGGGGCCCTTACTAATATATTTGAAAGTAGTAATGTTTCCATAAAAGTCACTTTGAAGGAAAATTTGAGGAACATTTGAATGGAAAAAAATGAGCCCATTGTTACATATCTATATAGGTTTGCTCAAGTGAGGGATGAACTTGGAGGTGTTGGAGAGACAGTTCCACTAGTAGACCTTGTGAACCTTACTCTTGTCGGGCTTCACAAATCTTGGTATGGTTTCCAAGATGTAGTGAATGAGAGAGATCAACTCCATGATTGGGAGAGACTATGGTTAGATCTTGTGTAGGAAGAGATAAGGAGGAGCAAAAGGGATGGAGTCTCATATGAGACAAAAGATGAGAAGAATTTTGCTTATCTGGAAAAGGGAAGAAAGCCAAGAAAAAGAAGGCCCACAAAAAATCGAGTCTATTCATAATGGAGGAAAGAAAAAGAAGGACCTTAGAAAGATCAAGTGTTTCATTGTCATGAGTTTGGAAATTATGCTACAAAATTTCCAAACAAGAAATCCAATAAGAATATTGCAGCAACAGCAAGAGGAGAAGCACTCTCTTCTCAATTCGAATTGGATTTCTCTTTGTTAGCTTGCATGGTAATCTTAGTTTGAGGTAGTGAGTGGCACAATGAATCATGGGCTTCATTCGACATGAAAGAGAATAAATATTTATTCAACATTTTGGAGGAAAAAGACAAGCAATTCCATATCGAGCTTGGAGATGATGGTCGATACATGACCAAAGGAGTTGGTACAGTAAGCTTTAAGAGGGATTATGATTCCCTTCTCCATCTCAAGAATGTGATGTATGTTTTAGTATTGAAGAGAAACCTTGTCTCAATAGAATTCCTTGGAGACAAATGGTATGATGTAGTATTCAACAAAGGGAAGCCCTACCTTAAGCATTTTACTTCAGGACAAGTCAAGCAAATTGGTGTCAGGATCAAGAACCTCTAAAAATTGGAGCTTGATGCATGTGCATCCTTGAGCATAAAGGGAGACAGTTCTCAGAGTATGGATGTGGTAGTTGAGAGAGAGAAGGATAGAGCTCTCAAGATGGAGCCTCATCCAGTATCTCAGTTTTAGTATAAGCTACTTGGTAGTTGGGCTGACTAGCAGGATGATGATGAGGACCATAACCCAGCGTGAGTAGAGGAAGCCACTCAGTCAGAGACTTCCATTATAAGGAGAGTTCAAGCCAAGTAGGCAGAGGATTTGGTTAAGGGAGCTCAGAAGAGAGTTGAATCTCCCAACATTAAGAAGAAGACACCCAAGTACACATGGTACATGGCACTTATGACTAAAGTCGTGAACTCATGGAGCATGGTTGGAAAGAATGGGTCTTCAAATAAGGTTCCCAAGAAGGAAAAAAATAAATATTCTAGTTCATAGGGAGAAACTATAGCAGCAGAGAACTTGGTAGAGTCGAAGAAAAATCTAGGTGGACAAGGTTCTTCCAAGAATCCATTCCTCACTAAGAGGGAGTGGTTAAAATGTAGCAAGGAGTGACTTCTTTGACTTGTGCCTCAGTCAAAGATGCCAATTCGAATTTAGTATCATAGTTACTTTAGTGACTTATCAGTTAACATGTGTGATGTGGCATATCACTAATTTATTTTCAGTTAATTCGTGTTAAATGGCTTTAAGTGATTTGTGGACTAGTTGATGGCTAAAATTAGCTATATAGTGGAGTTTACTCTAGTGTATGTTAATTAACTGATCTCTAGTTCTAGAATAGAGATATACATGAGTTTAGTCGAGTAGTTTGACTTTGTGTTAACTCAACTAACTCTCAATTAACAATAACAACTACTAAATTTAGCCCTAGTAGGTCATGCAATTTAAATTGCCTATTGAGATTGTATGAAGGCACAATTGTATCAATTTATTATACACAGGTTTTTGTGTAGAGACTTGAGGATAAAGGAAAATCATTTATCTTGGGAATTGCACAAGGAAATAGGAGAAATTCACATTTTTTAGAGGCAGATTTGTGCTAGGAAATAGGAGCTCCTAGCAACCCTTATTTGCCTAGGTGTTGGGAAAGCCTTGACAGAGAATCGATCATATTGCAAAGAGCTCTAGGCTTGAAGCAAATTCTATGTAATAGATCAGATTGCTCAGTTAATTTAATACAATAAAGGGGTTTTCTACGTTGGGTTCCCAAAATACAGTTTGTGTTCTATGTGTGAATGTGTTTCATGTTTTAGATATATTTTGTGTTCCCCAGTTGGTTCATGTCTTAGCAATGTTGACTTTCTTATTTGTGTTATGTACAATTAAGAAATACTTTTTATTTTCTAAATTAAGTATGACCACCTATTTGTAGTATCTTAGATTCATTTCATTTTCTAAATCTTTCTTGCACCACTAAATCTATTTAAATTTATATGTAATAATACTTTTAATATTATCAATATCCAACAAAATAACATTTTCCTCTATTCCACAATACCTTAACCCATACTTGGCATCTTGATATCATCCTTGCTTGAGCCAATGATAATTATGACTAAAGTTAAACATAATATGTATTTTACTCTCTTTCACACCTCCATTTTCTAATTTTCCAAATGATTTACCTCTTGCAACATGCTAGAGAACACACTTTCAATTGGAATTCATATATCCTTGATACAAAAGGTTCCAACGAATATTAAACAATGCACACTTTCCATTGAAATAAGGTTATAATGAATATTAAACAATAAATTACCTAGAAGTATGGAAAAATCATTAATTCAAATTATTTTTTTATTTAAAAATAAATGACACCCATGAAAACTTCATTATTTGATTTTTTTAATGGAATAGTTGTTGATAATTACATAGTAACTTCACATTATTATATAAAAAATATAATATAGATGCATAGTGTAATGTTATATAAGGTATATATTTACTTGTAATATAAATATATTTTAGAAAATGTTGTAATAATAATAATAAACATTTAAATGAATATTTTGCTCTTCATGAAAATGTATAACAAAAAATGAATGATTTTTAATAGACAAAATGCTTCATGTTAATTACTTTTCTTTTCTCATCAAATTTTAATAGTGATATCCACCACTTATCAAAAAGGACTGGTACATAATAATATTATCATTTCACAATAAGTATGATAACTCAAATCTCGACAATTTAGGAATGACTATCTTACAAGGATATTAATCACAATTTTGAAGATATTAACTAGGCAAGGTCTATAATTTAATCTGAGACGAGCTGGCTAAACACTAGTTTCCTCTATTTTCATACCTCCCCTGGTTCTCCTTTCCACTGAGGCTTCTCCTTACAGGTGCAAACATGTATGTTGGTGCGTAGGCCTTGCTACCACGTGGGGGTTCTGTTGTGTGCGAGGTTTTTGTCATTCATTGCTCAATGTTGTTGTGTGTTCTTCTGTGCAAGGTTTCATTTTCTCAAGATATTTTCCACCGCTAGTTCCTTGTTTTTCATGGTCTCTAGTTTCTGAGCTGCATTTGTGGTCACCATTTTTCTTGAAGATTGTCATGGGTTGTTATGGCCTTTCTGGCTTTTGTTAGAAGCTTCCTAGCCTTGTAATTTTTCTTCTAGTATGTCTACACCTGTTGTACTTTTTTTCTCTAGGACTGGCACCATTTCGGTGTTTTATCCCATTTGCACCGTCTGTTCTTCGGTTATCACGACTACTTTTTGGGCCTTTCATATGATTCCCTTCAGGGTCTTCATTGGTGGGCCTACATGCCCATATATTTTTTTTTTATAATTCTTTGTCCTAGGGTTTTCATCCCCTAGAGTTTCAATTTGAAATCATTGGTGGGTCTGCATGCCCATATATTTGTTTTTACAGTTCTCTAGGGTAAGATTTTCGACCCCTAGGATTTCAGTATTACATGTGATATATACATGTAAAAATAACATTCTTAATGAAAAAATGTTCAATTTTTCTTTCCTCGAAAAAGGGTCTATAATTCAATATAGACCCATTTGTGTTGATTTATAAAATGATTTCATTATAATAACATATTTTTAAAATAAAATCTAGTTTTATATTGATAATAATTTTATTATTTTTAAAATTTAAAATTTCATTTTCTTTTCAAATAAATAAATCATCCTCTCTCTACATTTGAGGGCTAGAGTCAGGTCATTGGTAGTAGACCATCCCACCAGTATACTTACTTAAGAGTGCATTAAGGCATTATAGCTCATCAAGTCACTAGCAATGATTTGAACCTGGGTGGGGAAGATAACAACCATTTTGATCAAACAACCAAGATAAACCTAATTGTGATCTAGATTGGATGATTATATTATTGGTCATCCATATTGGTGCATTTAGAGTGGAAAAAGTGGAGGAATAAACTCATGGGACTGTTTTTAACTATGGGGCCTAGCTTAGCTAAATGGGGTTCAAAACCTTCCGGGAGAATTTGAGGCAGCAAACGACAGTTTTTGGGGGTAAAAATTTACCACTTTAGCGCCGCACCAATTCATGTTATTCTACACACAAAATTGTTCCAATAATGCAATAAGCACATTAATCAAAGTGCATTTGCAAATGTTATTCCACTCATAAGTTGACCTTTATGTTTTCACACCTATAATTCGAGAGGATGTTGCGTCAACCCCCATTATTCATGGAAAAGGGGCTAGTCACATGTTTGTTATGTAAAATAGTTTAGAAGATTCTATATTATAACTCTAGTAAAGAGTTAATGTAGTCAAAATTAACCACTAGTAGGCTATCTAGGTGTGTTATAACTAGGTGTTGGGATAAGACCCCCTAGGGTCAATTTTGGGGCATAAGCCCAAGTTTTGGGCCAAAAATCCCAAGCTTTGCTGTAAAGAATGTAAAGTCTCCACAGGTTGTGGTCACGGAGCATGTAGATAGTAAAGTGTCATAAAGGGTTTTACCCTTCTTTTATTTAAGTCATGTCAGCTTTTGTAGATCCACCCAAGATTAGTGGACCATGGGATTTTATAAAAAGGAGAGTCTTAGAGAGTCTAAGAAGGTAGATATCAATGAAGACGAAATGTAATGGGTTAGTAAGAGAAAGAGCAAAGAAGTCTTAGAGTAGAAGTGAGGCTCTGTAGCTGTGTGCGCAGAAGCCTAGAGTAGAGTCCGCAGCTAAGTGCGTAGACCCCTGTAGTTGAGTGCACTGGGAAGTCTTGAGACTGTAAGTAGAACTGAAGTATTAATAAAGATATTATTCCAGAAATTCCTGTATTTATCTATTTCCTTCTGTTATGAATGAATGCACTAATATGTTATGATGAATGATGGGTTTATGAATTAATATTGTATTGATGCACGATTTTACATGAATTATCTTGTTATATGAACACAAGTAATAATAATTGTTTACGCGAAGAATATCTAGTTGCATGTTAAAGTTATCAAACACTTAAGCCAATCTGGTTAAATATGGGTTTAAGGGTAATTACAGAGGTGCATAAGTGGTTGATTCACCTGATTAGGGTCCATGAAAGACAATAATGAACATTCACGGAGGTATAGAATCTGATTAAGGGAAGTTATATCGATAAGCCCTAGGGGCTTATCGATCTGTGTGAAGGCAAGTTTAGGGCATTAAACAACATTAAATTAATCTCTGGGTGCAGAAACTTGGTTCCAACACCCCCCATACTCCTTCGGGTTAGACTTTAGCCCACCCTCTGCAAGTTGATGCCGAAAGGGCCAGTAGTGTAGAGATTTGTTTGGTAAAACTAACTCTAAACTTGGGTCAGGATCCACTAAGCCAACAAATGGTTCCATTGCTGGGACTAGGATCTGCATAAGGAGATGTGTGATGCTGCATCACTGGAATCCAACAAATAAAGAAATTGAGGAGTCGTTGTATAGAAAGATGCACGAATTCGCGACGCAAGAAAATAGAAATCTACACCTGACAAAAGAACAGTGGTTGGATAGGTATTTGTACACAAAGATCACAAAATTTTCTTTTGTTCCTTCCCGATCTAGTTATACGAGTGGATCGCTAAATTGGAAGATGGGCAAGGAAGGTGGAGGCTTGACGATCCAATAGTGTGGACCCTGGAGTTAGTGCGTAGATTAGAAGCCTCTGAAGATAAGATCATGCACACTGTCGATCATTAGCTTGATCGTGTCATAGGAGGATTTGTGACAGAATTTGTGGTCGATACTTTGGTTAGCTACAACGAAGCAGAGTGACGCTTCTTTAAGGGAATGTGAGGTAAGTGTTTAAGATCTTTGAATACTTGGATTAAAATGCTCTTGTGTGAAAAATGGGTTATGCCATTACCTTGATGTTTGGAGCTACGTGAAGTGGAAAGTTATTGAGGGATAGAGGGAAAACATGCCCTAAATATAGCCTAATTATTGAGCCTCCTCTAAGTGACAACGAAGGAGCAACATAGGCTTCATTGCAGAGTGATGTCCAGTTAATAAGGCAAGGGTTCCCACAAATACCCCATCTTCCCACACCACCTCCATCTTCACCTCCACAGTCGACACCTTCACCCACACCGCCACCACCTCCATCGTTGTTCAATATGGCGAATACAGTGAAGTTTCCCATTTTCAAGGGCTTGGGAAATGAGGATCTAGACCAGTTTTGGTTCATTGTGAAGGTCGTGTTGACAACCTAGAATATTAAAAATGATCAGATGAAGAAAATAATGTTGGTTACTTCTCTATAGGATCACACGCTAACATGGTGCATTAAGTACTGTATCGATAACCTAATGGCTCTATTAGCAGACATTTAGACTGCCCTAAATAAGGAATTAAGAAAGCCCAAGTCTGAATTGCAATCATTCGTTGGATTCAAGGAAAATATGATGAGGCCTGGCGAAACACCCTAGGAGTTGGATCAGATATTGAAATGACACATCCATGAAGCTAACATGAATCTTACGGATGGGCGGCACCGTAAATGGTTTGTAGCTTTGCTCTTGCCTCACTTAAGGGTTGTTTTATCGTAGAAAAATATTGGGACCCAGGTGGAAGCCCTGGAAATAGTGATGAGACTACATGAAATGTTGATTCAAGGCACTGCTTTGGGAGTGCAACAAATTCACGCGGAGTTGCAAAATCTTTGCCTAGAGTTTCAAAGTCTGAAGAAGGATAGGGCAGCTTGGAAAGAGTTGTGCGAAGAGGTTTGGTGCCTGAAGTGTAAAAGCCATGGGCATGATAAATATCACTACCCTGTCTTCGTGAATTATGTTGCAGGAGGAGGGTCGATGCCTCTGAGGCTAGAAGCTCAAGCAGGGCCAAGTACAGGGCCCGTGCTGTGGTGCACTATCTGTCAGGTAGCTGGAAAACATGTAACAGACAATTGTCACTAGCTGCAAAAATTTATGCAGACACCGCAACAACTCTTCTGCAACTTATGCAAATCGGTGGGCCATGATGAGCGTAACTGCCATAGCTATGACCTGATGATGGAAAGAGCGCATGTGTATCGAATGTAGACAAAGACTCAGCCTCTGGATCAAGGCGTTGGGGAGTGCGCAGAGGATATCAGGGTCACAGATGAGGCTTATGCAGAGGAGGACCTGCGAGAGGTCGGAGACAAGTTATTTGCTACAATTGTGGAGTGTCAGGACACTACGCACGGGAGTGTACGAACCTGATGCACCTATCTTTCCGATACTATACTCAATTTAACAACACGACAAAACATTGCCATATATTGATAGCTAAAATGCAAGAGAAGAGGGCGCAACCTCAGTAGCCTATCCAGAACATGCAGATGATGAGGGTTGAACCTTGCAAAGAAGATCCTAATGTGAATATCGTGGTGCAGAGTGGAATGATGACTGGCAAGGATAAAGGAGAGCAACCTAAAGAAGGTGAGTGGGTCTGCAAGGCTCCATAAAAAGAGGTTGCGTTTGATTTGGAGCATGCGAAAGAAACTTTCATGGAAGCAAAGAAAAGCTTCGTTGAGGCCTCTACCTCAGGAAGCCAGGATAAGTTGTTTGAAGAAATGGACCCCTCCATGCTTACTACATTCTTTGAGACCTGTATGACGCTGTTACATGACACTAAGGCCATGAAAGGGTTACACGAGTTGATAAATAAATCTGTTGGTAAAGACAATGCTCCTGAAGGACCTCGCGTAGTCAGGAAAATTGGTAAGCATAAGGCAAGAACATGGCATGAGATGAGGCTCACTACGCAAATAGGGGAGTATGAAATGGATCAAGTTATTCTAGATTTGGGGTCAAATGAGAATGTTTTGCCTAAATAGATATGGGAGAGAATGGGGAGACCTACACTGCAGTGGTCTTTGATTCAATTGAGGAAGGAAAATCAACAGAAGATTATCCCCATGGGAAGATTGCAGGGACTGATAGTAGATATTGAAGGCGCGAGTGCATTAACTGATTTCGAAGTGATAGAGATTGTCAATGACAACAATCCATACCCCGCTCCCTAGGATCGATTGGGCTATTGACATGAATGGGGTGATCAATTTGAAGAAGCAGACAATGTCATTTGAGAGGAAATCGCTCTGTGTAGTAGTACCTTTGGACCCTATAGACGGACAATGTTATATTGAGCCTGGCTGCAATTACGAAAGTGATGATGATTTGAACCAGATCTACAAAATAACAGCATGAGACCAATATTGGGTGAATCTGACAGCAGATGGATGCATTGCATGGGATCATGAAAGTTCTTATACATCAGATTCAAATGAGGAGTTGGAACACTAGCAGAATAGGTTGCATGAAGTGTCTATGTTGCGCTAGAACATGATGACTAAATCGCTACGCTATGTATCATCGAAGGTAAGCAGTTTACCTTATTATTATGGTTTGACTAATGTAGATAAATTTTTGGATGCATTTGAAAGGGAAGTTCCTGAGAAGCATCGCTTCCAAGCACTAGATTTGGTATTGTGCGTTACACTCGCAAAATGGTGGGGTATGCATAAAGACAGTTTTGATGGATGGTGTGAATACCGAATAATGATGAGGTTGCGGTTTGGTCACCGAAAAATGTGACTGACAGAGAAATACGATGGGTTAAGTGACCCGCGCAATCACTTAGCAAAATGGACTGACGCTTATGGAGCAGAGCCGCAACCAGAGTGGGTGCATTTTTTCTGTCACACTTTGGATGTAATACCAATAAATTGGTACCTGGAAATAGAGCTCTACCATGGCATTGACAAGTGGGATATTTTGAGATAGGTATTTCTACTGACATTCAGCTTTGAGGATGGATTCGAGTGCATCGATGAAGCATTGTAGGAGGTCAAGGCAGTGATATTCAGAATACCACAGGACCCTTTGGATCTGATTCAGCCAGATTGGACCACTCAGTTGTGCCATGCGCTGGAGTGCTACAATGTGGTTGCTGAAGAAGAAGACGAGGATCCAAGGAACATTAATATCCCAGAGGCAGAAGGTCACCGCGAAATTGAGGGACCATAGAGAGAGAATCCAGATATCATCATGCCACTGAAAACTAGACAAGTGAACATTGGAATAGAGTCGGAGCCGAAGTTTGCGAAGATAGGGGACTATTGGGATGATGCTACAATAGATAAGGTTTCTGAGTTACTTTGCAAGTATCAAGATTTGTTCCCTACAAAGTTCTCAGACTTGAAAAGAATAATAGGGGACTTACGCATCATGAAAATAACTTTGAAACTAGACGTGAAGCCTATTAAGAAGAGGCCATATTGCCTTAATCCTAAATACGATGAAAATATTCGCTTAGAGTTGGAAAAGATGCTGGCAGCAGGTATTATTGAACTGGTGGAGGAATCTGATTGGGTGAGTCCAATGGTAGTTTAGGAAAAGAAGAAAAAGGATGAAATCAGGATTTATGTACATCTCAGAAAGTTGAACGATGCTTGTATTCATGATCCTTTTCCAACCCGTTCACATATGAAGTATTGGATAATGTGGGAGGACATGAAGCATATTCATTCACTGATGGGATATCTAGATACCATCAGATAAAGATCGTGCCAGAAGGCAGGAGTAAGACTACCTTCGCGACTGAGTGGGGATGATTTTAGTATATGGTAATGCCTTTTGGACTTAATAATGCGCCAACAATCTTCTCATGCATAGTCATTGCAGTGTTCAAAGAGTTCATTCACAAGTTTTTAGAAGTACATTTTGATGATTGGTCAGTGTTTGGATTGGTAAAACTCCATGTAGCTAGTTTTGCTTGATGTTGGATACATGCTGAAGGTATCAGATCACGCTAAACTTGAAGAAGTGCTTATTTTGCATCCCTTTTGGAATCTTTCTGTGTCATGTAGTGTGCAAACAAGGCTTAATGGTGGACCCTGGTAAGATAGCGGTTATCATTAACTTGGAGGCACCAAGGAGTGTTAAACAGCTGCCCGCAACACTGGGTCATATTGGATACTATCGAAAGTTCATCAAGAGCTATGCCCAGATTACCGCACCAATGGAAAAAATATTGAAGAAGGACGCTACATTTTGTTGGGATGAAGAATGTCAACAGAGTCATGATGCATTAAAGGAGAAAATGGTCACTGCGCCGATCCTAGTCTTCCCGGATTGGAAGAAGGAATTT
>APFE030770370.1:0-40089 GCA_000404065.3 Pinus taeda | reverse complement strand
TTATGTTAAATTGTGCTTCTAATCAAAGAAATATCTTAACTAGCTAATTAAAAATTGAAAGACATTGATTCACCCCACTCACTCTTAGTATTACCAATAAAATGATTGTTATCCTCCACACCCACATTCAATTCCCACTAATGACATGTTGAGCTCATATCGAGTATATTGTTGTAATAGATTTGAGCCTTGTTGTTGTACATTCTAAAGAATATCTTACTCTTCCCCATGAACATTGTAAATGCATATATCATTATTGCCATTTATTTCGCAAATAAATACTTGTCTTTATAGTTTTGTGAAAATGAATTTAATATGAGTTTGTAAAATTCATATATCACTTCCTCTTCCCACGCGCGAGCTGAGCTCTGGTCCCCCTAGGGCGTGAGCTTGAACGCTTCTGCCATGGCTGCTACGGGGGGGGCGCCTCCCCCTCCACCCCAGATAGATGAGAGCACAACCTTCAACACGATGGTAACAACGCTTGCAAAACAACCCCAGAAAAGAGATTTCAATGTAAAGTTTGTAAAGAAAACAAAATATATCCCATCAGTTGAGATTTCAATGGGTGTGAGAAGAGCCTCAGTAGCCTTCTCAGAGCATGCCCTAATAGAGAAGTTCACTAGGATGTGACCATCCCGAAAATCTATGGAAATATGGATCAAAAAAAACCTGGAGATCAATCATGACTGTTAATATCAAGTTATATGCATGTGGTAATGGATCTTTTGCCTTTCTATTTGAGAACAAAGAAGACAAAGTTATAATTTTTAGAAATGGACCCTACTTCATAAATAGAGGGATGTATCTCAATAAGTGTACTATGGAATTTAATCCAAATGAAAACATCCTAGCTTCAATCCCATTTTGGGTAAAACATCCCAGACTTCCTTTATCTTGCTGGAGTGACGACTACGTGAGGGTAATCGACAATGAAGTTGGAAAATACATCGATCGGCTAGAACAAAAGGATCATAGTTTGCATGCAGGAAAATATGCATGGAGGTTGATTTCGAAAAAGGATTTCCATCAAAGATTAACTTAACTTTAGGGGAATGGACCCGTTTCCAATCGTTGGATTACGAACAAATCCCTTTCAAATGTCGATATTGTCATGAGTATGGGAACTTTGCAAGAGACTGTAAAGAGTCCCCTCCTAAAAATGTGTTGGACGAGAAAGTGAATCAATGGCATACTCAAAAGAAGGGTAGAAATAAGAACAAAGTAAGACCAACACAGAGAAAAACGGTAAGGAAAAGAGTGAGACAGCAACATCTGAAAATTTCTTTGAAATATTGCAGAACCATGAAGGAATGAGGACACAGAACCTGAAAATAACGAGCAAGACCCAAAGCCATATGAGAACTAGGTAGAAGAGGCAGGGGGAAGAGGAGAATAAAAGTCATCAGAATGAAGCTGAAAAACAAGGTCAAAGAAATGATACCTGAAAGAAAATTTATTCAGATGTCTAATTTATTTATAAAACTATTTAATCATCATAAAAATCTACTCAAATTATGAGGTCCAATGTCACTATTTTTTATACCTTTTTAAAATGTCACATTGACTTAATGCACATTTTTTTTCTATGCAAATATAGTCAAGGTCTAATTAATTATGTACAATCAAATATTATATATATCGCAAAGATTGCTCTGTCAACTTTATAGTTTTATTTCGAGTTTTATGATATTATGTTCAAGTTGTGGCGTGAGCTAAAGTTGCAATTTTATTATTATTGTCATGTACTATTAAAAACTAAGCAAAAAATAAAGAGTTGTTAGCTAACCTCTGATAGGTCAATTATTTAAGAGACTAATGTGACTCATCGTCAGCATTAGTCACAAATAGTTCTTAATAAGGTCAAGTTGGTGTGACCTGTCATGAGCATTAGTCACAAGGACTTCTTAATAAGGTCAAGCTAGTGTGACCCGTTGTGCTCCGGCAGCGTCATTATAGGTTATTTTATAAAGTCAAGTTGTAGAATTGTCTACTAAAGACATTCTGTACTCAAAATGTTATCCTAGATAACTGGTGAATATTGTGGAAGGCCATATATTTAACTAATGGTGGCATCTCCATAGGATGGTTCAATATCGACACGGAAGAGTTGTGCTCTGGGAGGTTGAGAAGCATCAATTTTGCAAAGCATGTCAACAATGGTTTGAAGCGGTTATGTCTTAAATGGATCAAGTGGGGAGCTCGAAAAAGTGGTGAAGAAAAGAGTTGAAACCTTGAGATTTCAGAATGAATATGAGTGTTAGTGATGACCATATCAGACAAATATGACGAAGATTTATTTATTGTTGAATTGTGGGGTTTTTTTATATTTTCTACATTTAAGCATTAAGGGAGTGTTTTGGAAGTAATGTTTCCATGTCATGTGTAAGTTGTCATTGAGTCCTAGGTGTCAATCTAGAAGTAGTCAATTTACTGTGTGAGTTCTAATAGTTATCTAGATGTATAATTGTGAGTGATCTAGATATTATAAATATGTAACCATTGAGATCAATAAAATATAGTGAGTGTGATTTGTTGTGTGGACAATCGTTGTCTCCTCATCTCTCGTTTTCTATCGAAATCTAATATTTATTTGTTTAAAAAAATTATATACATGTATATAGTAAGTATTTCTCATCTATTAAAATTTCCAACAAATTCTTATAAATATTTATATTTTTTTTAGATATTTTATAGTAAAAAATTAAATAAAACCTTTTTTTCATTAACAAATTATTACCAAATATAAAAATAAACATAAATCAAACAACTAAATATAGTCTCTTTTTTTATTAAAAATATGTAATTATGTGTAAGTTCATTTATTTTTTGTGGTTGATTTTTTTGTTTTTGTTTTTGTAAAGTAAAATCACCTTATAGATTATTTTATTTTTACTCCGTTTAACTTACTATTTTAAGGTAATAGCACTTTGTTGATAAAGCCAAATTATGCTATGTCAAACATAAATTACACAATTAAAAATAATTTTAAATAAAAATCTACAATTATGTGTACTTTCATTTGTTTTTTGTGCTCAACATTTTTGTGCTCAACAATTAGGGATAAGTTAATTTGTTTTTTTTGTTTTTTGTTTTTGAAGTAAAACCATATCGTAGATGGTTTTAATGAAACAACATTTTCTTAGCAAATGGTTTTGAATATTTTTCTATATTGCGACTTAATTTACATTTAAATACTTTTTATTACAATAAATAAAATGCAAATGTTTTAATATGTGAAGCACAAAATAATGTTATGCTCAATTAACAAAACTAATGAGATAAACATAGTGCAAATATATTATTTATTGTTGTTTTATAATTTTGAGTAAAAAGATAGTAAGAAAATAAAAACTGAAATTTAAATAACCAATGCATCTTAGAAAAGCTCAATAATGAACAAGTAACCACAATACTTTGCTTAAAGCTATAAACAAATAATTTGTGAGATAAAACAAATAAAACAAGATAGCCCCGAGGGTTAGTTTAGTTGGTCAAGTTTCAGTCGTAAAAGCACATGTGTTATTGAGAGGTCATACGACCAATTCTCTCCACACTCTCAAGGTTAAGCTATGTGGTTGACAACAAGAAGTAATCCCTTCAAGTGGATCTGCCCAGTGCAAATATTTTGAGTGGAGGTAGTAGTCACCAATCTCCATGAACCATATTTAAAAAACAAAAAAAAATCAAGTTGCTTATATGTGAAAAAAATTACAATGTAAAAGAAAATACACCATTTCAAATATCACAACTTTCAAAACTGAAATTCATTTCCAAATGGCTTAGCCATTAATGGCTTCTCATTCATTAATTATCCAAAAAAGTCTACAAAACTGCTAAAAACAAACACTAATTTCTCCTCACTAAGATCTCATATAAAAAGCCAAAAAAATGTACTAGCGAGAATTGGTTTTAACTTATTTATATAAAAGAAAGAGAAAGAGATAGAAGTTAATAGTATTGATTTCTCCACTTGGTTATCCAATTCTTTTCTTAGTTGTTCAATTTCTTCATTCAACAACCTCATGTGCCACTCAACAATTCATATCTTTTCTTGATTGTTCAAATCTTTTGTACTCTTGTGCCACTTGGTTGTTTCAATTCCATTTCTCAATTTGAATGTCCTTTTATTCAAATATTAGAATCTCTTCTTTGCCATTCAACTCACTTTACAGTCATTGTATATTATTTGCATGTGAGTGTATAAAACACAAGCCACATGTTCAACTTTCAACATTAGGTCAATTGCATCTAACAAAACCTCCTTTTGGTTTTTCAAATTAATTCCAGCTATAACGAACACTGGATCACTTATTTGAAATTCAAGAGCAAGGTTTAAAGCAAACATAATTAGGATTTGAGAGTCTTGATTTGGTGATCGAGACCAATGTCTAAATGGGGGCATGGGTTGATGTGGAGTAGGTACGATTGTAATCAACTTCAAAATATTTTGTATGTACAAGGCCTCAAGTTCATGAGCAAAATTCAAAGGTTGTAATTAGGTTTCACGATACAAACAAGGAGCTTTGGGAAACATGCCAATTCTAAAATCAAGGCCAATATAGAAATTGAGATCATGTCTCACTATCATTTGTAAAGAGAAGACCTGAATTTGAAGTCAATCCAATCATTGAATCAAGCTAAGGTTGAAGCACTTTGATGAATGGATGAAGAACCCGAGGTTTGGACTGAAAAGAGAAATATAGCTTTGGAAGTTTAACATATAAAGATTAAAAGGAAGATAAACAAAACAAAAAAACATGAAAGAAAGTCAATAATTGTAAAATTCAAATGGTAACAATAAGTTCCAAATTTGAAAATTGGGATCAATTTCCAGATTGAGGCAAAAGCTAGCAAGTCAAAAGAGGTGGCCAGTTTTGAAAATCAAGGTTGATGATTGCACTTTAGAAAAGGTTATCACTTAGCTGAATTGAAAATGTTTGAATAAAAAATATGAAAAGAAGGAAAATAATTCAAATAAAAAATTAAGAAACGCTGAAATGAAACACAAACGTAAAGGAAAACCTTTGAATGGTTTGAAGAGATTAAATGAGCTTTATTTGGAGATCGAGGTCAATACGAAAATCAAAATCCATCTACACCAAAGTCAGTGGATGAAGACCCCAATTTAGCAATCAAGGTTGATTACCAAATCAAATGGATCACAAAGTCCAAGGAAAAATTGAGAATTTGAAAAGAAGTTTCAAAGTCTAAACAAAGGGCAAGCTTTGAAATATTTAACAGTTCAAATAAAAGTCAAAGTGAAAGTTTAAAGGCAAAAAAAAGGTGATAAGAGACCTAGATTTAACAATCATGTACGATTTCTAAATTACGAGACTAATGAACTAATTAAAGAAAAAAAGCTTAGTTCTAGAAATTGAGGCAATTTAGAAAGTGAAAGGGGAGACACAAAATTTTTGAAAATGTAAGTAAAGGAAAAGAAAGAGTTAGAATTCAAATTCTAAAAAGAACCAAAGGCTCTAAAGAAAAATTAAAAGAGAAGTTCAAGTTAAAGCAAAAAAATACAAATAAAAATTCCAGAAAAAAGGCTCGAACTAGAATTCGAAAAAGTTCAAAAAAAAAATGCTTAAAAATAAATAACCATATCTAATTTAGCAATCAAACTAATTTTGGGATTGGAAATGAGTTTCGAAAAGAGGTTAAAAAGTGGCCCTGATATGAAGGTCAGGTCTAATCTAGAAATCATGGGCTGAAAGAGTTCAAACAAAAAGAAAATGAAGAAAAGATTGAATGAAAAACTAAAACACAATGGGGAATAAAGCTCTAAGCGATGAAGGAAAGCAAATCAACCGAAGTGGAGAGTTCGAGAAAAAAAAATAACCAAGTCAAAACAAAGAAAGTAAAACATGAAATGTGGGGGTTGTCAAGGGCCAAACGCATTCTTATTTATGTATAGTTTTCTGAATAAATCACAATTAATTATCAAAAATAATTTCAAACCAAATTAATATGATACACTATCAAAATATTTGTTCATAATGATGGACCACACTAGTGCGCCAACATTCGTCTAATTGCAATTTATCCAAAAGAGTCTACATACAATAATATCAATCACAAAAGTCTTAGAAATAATATTTTTCATCTTATTCAAAATTAGCAGTCCAACCAACCAACCAACCAGTATGAAAACCCATTACTATTTATATTATCTCATGAGCCAGAACCATTCACCTCCCATACTAGTTTATTATTTTTCATCTTATTCAAATTAGCAGTCCAACCAACCAACCAACCAGTATGAAAACCCATTACTATTTATATTATCTCATGAGCCAGAACCATTCGCCTCACATACTCTTTTAATAAAATGCAATCAACCATGCAAAATTCTCTAAAGATAACTTTTCTAAATATCGATAGATAACTTTATTAGAAATCATTCAACAAATTGTAAAGGTTTAGAATGGAAAAATCATTTGGACAAATTCTGAAGGTTCGGAAAGGAAAACGCACCAGATAAAAAAAATGTGAGTATTTTATATATACATGGAAATCAACCTTAAAGTACATTCAAATCAATGAAAAATATGTCAAATGTATGATATGGACAGTTCAAAGAAATATGTGCATTAATGTGGAACAATCCTATCAAACAATCGTATCAAACAAATCACAAACTACGAGCATCAAAAAGCACACTTTCTCAGATCTGATGAGAGGTGCATGGAGAAAATTATCATTAATTAATCCATAAAGTTAAAAATTCGGAAACACAAACAATTTTCCGATGTGATGAGAAGTGCATGGGAAAGTTGCAAGCTTGAGTGCGATGGGAAAATTCACCCATAGGCCCTACTCATTAGATTCAATTGACAGACAGATAGATCCAACAAATTTGAGTAGATTGATTTTGAATTAAGTGTATTATGTCGTTGTAGATGCATCAAAAAATGCCATCAGCTATATTACTATCATTTTAATTTCATTAGCAATGGTTTTTAGAGTTGCTTAAAAATATATTCATTTAATTCAGTTTGGCAGAAATACTACTTTTTCACATTTTCGTTAGTGTTGCTACAATGTGCAATAACATTAGGATACAGACCATCGTAGATCAGCAGTAAACAATTGAAGCTCCCCTTCGTGCAGACCCAATCAACATTTCCTACATTATAGTAGAAAAGAAATGCCTCCAAAACATCAATATAACTTTGATAAACATTTGCAGGAAATGGATGGGGCTAGTAAAGATAACTTCCCAAAGTAATACCGAAATCATCAACGAGGAAAGGAATTCAAAGGACCCAAACACATCAATTAATACCAGAGATTTGATCTAACGTTTATAAGGAATTTCAAATACATCATCCCTCTTTACTCAAGAATGAACAATCTCTAGTTTTATATTCAGCTGACGATATGTTCTACTCTAGGCAGAATGCAGAACACAGCTAACTTTAGATGCTCTCCTTTCAATAAAAGCATAATCTTATTATTGATATATAATGAATACAAAAAAAATCACTGCTGCACAATCAATACCATAATGTGCAGAAAAGTGACATGGAACGCAGGGAAACACAAAAATCAAAGCAGCCAAGAAAAATTTTCAAATAAATTTTCAGTTTGTACTGAGTTCCAATTCAGAATTTATATCTGCCAGTGGAAACATGCAATGGATAAAACTGGGTTAATAAGCTGGCTTCATACGTAACTAACCTCAATCCTAGTTATTCCATAAGGCCTCGAGTTACGCTATTTCCACTTCACAGTTCATCATAAGAAATTGAATGTTTATAGAACTGCATAGAATTGGAAAAATATACCTCGATGGAAAAGAAAATAGTCACTTTACTGAGGTTTTCCTGTAAGGATTGCTTTTTTGTTAAATAATAGAAATTGCTTGCTTAGATAAACAAAAGAAGAAATTCAATCGAGCACTGTTAATTCACAGAGACTGGCTCTTAAACATTACCCAGAGACTAATGTAAGCATGTGTTTGGAACCTGACTGTTGCAAATGACAAACTTTCATATCAAGTTGTCAAAAGCTTCTCAGAATTTTAGTATATACAACTTTCAAGGATTTCTCCGAATATTAGCCGTTCATCAAAGCTTATCTGTATTAGAATCTATGATTATATATGAACAGGTATTAAAAATGAGACTAATGTAAGCATGTGTTTGGAACCTGACTGTTGCAAATGAAAAACTTTCATATCAAGTTGTCAAAAGCTTCTCAGAATTTTAGTATATACAACTTTCAAGGATTTCTCCGAATATTAGCCGTTCATCAAAGCTTATCTGTATTAGAATCTATGATTATATATGAACAGGTATTAAAAATGAACTATAAGGAGACCACAGTATTGATTTTCTTGAAGAGCCCTCAGTTAACAAGCAAGGGCCAGCCTTCTCATCCTTCAATGAAAACCTCCAAAGATTCAATGTTTGTTTACCTTGTTCCCACATTTCGGACGCCTGATAATTTCTTTACCGCATTACATAGCTTTTTTTGTGTTCTTATAGCTTCTGGTTGTTCTGGAGGCTTAAAACTGCAGCTACCTACAAACAAAAGGTGCATTATTCCTTTGAAATTTATCAATAAAAACAAAGGATGTTATTTTGAAACTACTATCAAAAACAAAAACAAAAATCAGTAATACCATCATCATCCTTCTTATCAGCTGATCCATCAAAAATAGCTATGATGCCACCATCCTGCAAACGAGGCATAAAATCAGTAACGCTTAACCGAACTTTCCCTTTCTAAAAGTAAGACCTGTCATCAGATCACACATATGGAAATACTAAAAATTGAAACTAAAAAATGGAGATGGAGCAAGGTGTGTATGTTTTCGGTAACCGTCTATGATATGAATCAGAAATTGCCAAGCAGTACGACTTACAAGTGACCTTACAGCATAAAGCTTCTATACTGATTTCTGTTGATTTTTCCTTGGCACTTCTGAATCAGGTCTATGTCTAAAACACGATCACAGACACAGAAATACCCAAAACCTACTAGCACTTTGCACCAGAAACCTTCAGCAGTGAAATCAATTTACTGCACAGATATATGAGCCCAATGCTCGATTAATTTATTACTTATTAATAAAAGAATCATGGGGCTCCGGTAACAGGGATTGTGGGACTCGATCTCTGATACAAACAGTATACATAGTATACAAACTAGGGCTTGCAGTCTGCAACAACAGATTTGCAATCTGCCCACAAAGAACTATACAAGAACAACCACATAGCTTACTTGCTGAAGTAGACCACTTATGCGCTTGTTGTCCTTGAAATCTGGCAGCTCCTTTGCCTCCTCTACTCGTAGAGAATAATGCTGCTCCAATACCTCTGCCTTCAGCTGCTCACAAGATCTTCCGCTGCTCCAGATTCACTTGCACAACCAGCTCCACAGCTCAGCCTTCTTACAGTGATCTATGCTGCTCCGAAGTCACTGATTTTTGGCCCAACAAGTCTTCTAACAGTGGATTTGCTTCTCCAATATCACTGTACTTAGGGCACAAAATAAAAGCAACTCACAGTGGGTTTGCCGCATCATATACCACTGTATATCAGCTTCAATGCATGTTGTTCACAACTTTGTTCATGAAAAGACTTCGAGATCTATACTCAGAGTCTCCTCACAGTCCTCCTCTCAGATCCAGGACTTGGATCACTCCCATACCCCTAGCGGACCTTGGATCTGTCCTTAGAAACCAACCAACACTGAATGCAAGCCTCATATATCTCTGTCACACTTCGATCCGTTCGCTCCAAGACATTTCATGGGTCTCAGCCCTCCTTAACCGATTCTGCTTACCGCTGGAAATTTACTGTGCCACACAAGGCCCTTTCGGCCCTCTCCTAGACTGGACTGAGTCCTATTCCAGCTTGTTGTGGCATGTACAAGAGTCTCAGCCTCCACTACAGGACTTCGGCCCTCCTTTCCTCAGCAAAACAGAGTCTCAGCTGCCCTCTTTCACACTTGGTCTTGCACAAAACCCAGAACAAAGATAACATGTCAATCCTTCTTGAATCAAACTGCTCAAACTTCAAGAAAATCGTCCTCCTTCCAGCTCGGCCTTCCCTAAGCATTTACAGCGAGCTCTTGTTCACATAAGGATGTTTGCCATATTGTTTTGGCTCTGCCCTCGGTGCCCTTCCTCATACTCTTGCTCACTTGGTCAAGTAGCTTGGAACCCTTGGCCTGCATATTTCGGGCCTCAACCTCCTATTTCAACCTGCAGTCACCATCTTCTTAGTCTCAGTCTTGTGTTTTGTCTCCTGCACATGGATCTAAGGGAACTCAGACCTAATACTAGCCTTTCGGCTCTCCTTCCACAGAGATTTAGGATCATGGCCCTCTCCAAAGCTACAACAGAACTCGGCACCTTCCAGCCCTACTTGACCTCCTTAGACCAGGAGTATTTCAGCCTCCTGGAACTATCTCAACAGAAGAACGATTACATCTCTTGTACTTGACTGCTCATGAACCTCACCTTAGGCTCATTAAATACTTTTCCTTGGGTCACTTAGTAAACCTTCTAGATCTAAGGTTTTCACTTCTTTCACCATTAGAATATTAAATTATTTCTTTCTTGGTCCCAAACCCCTTACTTGGATCCAAAACCCCATTTTGGGTAAATCACCCAATAAATAACTTATTGATGGGTTGTCCTCTCTCGGAAATACCTTCCATGCTACCCAAAATTTAACACTTCCTCTTTTAGTGAGGAAGGTATTTCCTTCATGCTTCCAGCTCCATGACTTTCCATGCATGTTCATGACCTCTTCGCATGAATCATGATTTTCCTTGCGTAACCATACCCATCTTGTATGAGCCACGACTTCGTTGTATTAGGCCTAGCTTTGACTTGCACGGTGCATGAATATTTTTGCATGCAACATGACTTTTCTAGTGTGATCCTTGCATGTCCTCGCAGGATCTACAACTTTCCTTACACCAGCATGAATGATCTCGCATGGTTCGTGACTGTCCTTGCATGGGCTGAAAACTTCTCAAAATCACTTGATCGTGAAGACTCAAACTTCCACAGGGTAGACTCCCTCTAAGTCTACCCTTCATTTTATTATTTTGGATAATTTCTGGCCTAATTTTATTTTTATTTTATGACAGAAAAATAAAAATAAAGACTCAAGAGGAGATTGATTATTTTTCCACCCTTGTATCTAAAAAATATTTTGGTAATGGTGTTCTAATTATGAGGAACCCATCACCAAAAACATTCCTAGATAACACTTTTACATCAAAATATTACAATATCAACCCTTAGAAGGGGAAATACACATAGACATAGACCCCTAAGACTCAACCAAATTCTACGATAAGACACATGATTTAGTATGAAAAATGCATAGACTCGATAAACAATAGAACTCACCTAAGACCTCGTCAATGAGTTCCACACTAGCTTTGGAGTATATCTGGGAGAAAAACTTTGTCAATTATCCATGTTTACAAACACACATAATTTGGGGAAGTTAAAAAAACCCCTAGGATGAAACCCTTTGAGAAGAATCATAGGGTTACCTAGGTGTTATTACATGACTTAATAGTCATGCGAGAATCATTTACAATAATTTTGCAGAATTTTGTATTACAATGATGACATTTACTCAAAAAATTGTCTGCTGCCATATACCTTGCTTCCAGGATTGTTGACATGTACATGGTCAACAGGTCCATGTACAAACTTCTTAAGTTTGAAAACCAATAGTGTAGGCCCATCTTGAACAAATCCTAGTGGTTGTTGCACGTAGATTTCTTCTTTAATATCTCTATGACGAAAGGGATTTTCACATCCATTTGATAAGCCTCCCATCTCTATGAAGAAGTTATAGATAGTATCATTTGACTGGAGTCAATCACAACAAATGGAGCAAAGGTCTCAATGTAGTCAGCACCTTCCTTTTGTGAGAACTCTTTAGCAGCAAGCCTAGCTTCATGCTTTTCAATCTATCCATTAACACCATACTTGGTCTTGTAGACCCATTTATAGCCAACAATATTCTTACCCTTGGGTAAGGGGTCTATTACCCATCTATATACATGGGTTAACCTAGGAGAAAAGTGAACCATCTTGGGGCTTTTCTTTCACTATGCAACGGGGGCACGAATAAGAGGCTTTGACAGAGATAGCATGTCCACATCCATCCATACTTAACACATACCATGTCATTCATTTCTTTTTCCATTATGCTTTCTCTTAGGTTGGTTGTTGTTAGTCGCCCGCACTAGTTCCCTACTTGTCCCATCCTATCATAAGAAGGGGCTTGGAAATTCCCAGAGGTTGATGTTGTTGAAGGAAATGAAGAATAAAATAGCAAATGACAAATGTCAAAATGAAAAATAATAGCAAGGGATGAATTATGATTAAAATCCAAGTTAGCTTGAGCTCTACCCCTCGTGTGAGGAGATAACGTCAGTCCCATGCATATAATGATCTATAAAAATAAAAGGGACTTAGAGAACATCCCAAACCCTATGAACAATGAACTACCCATACTAAAGGGGGGTTTCAAAAGAAAATTAATAAAGCTTGACAAAACAAGCTAATTAAAGCAAAGAGCTAAGTAAGGGGTGGAAAAGGCAATGCCAAGGAAAGGGTAACTCAAGTAATGTGAGCACTCCCTCTACAAAGACACTCATGGATGGTGGTCTTGCATAACCCATGTATATGACTATGACACCACTTACGAAATCCACTCCTTGACCATATCATTTATCACTTACACTTATTGATTGAAGGGTCAATTTTGGAACTATTTCCCCCTCGGGCTTTTCTTTTCACTGTAATTTGGAAGTAGCTAATAGGGGTAATTAATGACCCTCTTGTATCTAAATCTAGCAACTTGTATAAGGTCTTAAGCTAGTGTGAAGTTTGAAGAAGATACTTAATGTGATAATACTTACATAGTTTCGACATTAAACATGGTCCACATTTTATGCGACTCTTGTATGCATGTTAGTTGGTCTTACTTGACTCCTTGATCTTATGCTTGATGATGTTCCAAACAAGGTCATGGTCTTTTGGATGACTTTGATAATGCCTCTCTTGCACTTCATGGAGGATGTTACACACCCTTTGGAGGGAATTCCACTTGATGATGGACGTTGGAAATTTGATGATGAGCATTGAGCTTAATGATGACTTGGCACACTTCTAGAGACACCCCCCCTCCTGTGCACCTTGGATGTTGCCTCTTGGAGATAAGATGTTGCACATATGAGATTATGTGGACTCTAAAAATGATGTGGTGTTTTGGATTGTGTGTCTTAGTAGGAATTTCACAATTTCTCGGTGTCATAGCATGTGGAAGAATTACCTCTCTAGATAAAGTTGGTAAAGTAATTTTATAAAGTACCTTTTGTATTTAATGATTAAAAGTGACTTAAGTGATCTCAATGAGAAATTAAGTCACAACCATTGATCTTGAGATGGCAAGATCTAATCTTAGCCATTAAGATCTAGGGTTATGGTTTTAGTCATCAAAAGGTTATAAAAGGAGATCTAAGGGATAGGTGAATATACTATTGAGCAACACTAGCCTTAGGAGGAGGAGGAGTGTAATACTCTAGTGTGACATGTTGAGCAGGTCCAAGGAAGTTTAAGAAGCAGCAAGGAGATCCAGATCACAACCAAGAAGGGCTTGATCAAATTGATTAGATCCAGTTTTTGTATTTATAATTCCTCAGTTGAGCCATTATTGCTAGTATAGGAGCCCAAGTTCATAATAGAACAGGACTTTGGTCTTTCCCTTTGTGGGTTTTCTAGGATAAATCGTTTGTCCAATTTGCGTTGATTTTTGTGTGTTTAAATTGTGCAATTTTAGTTAAAGTCTTAGTTGTGCGTAAATCAACAAATCGTATAAGGTTTTGTTCGACATTAATTGTCAAGTACTAGGTTTGTGGAAATTTAACATGGTATCAGAGCAGTTAAACTTTGCAAAATAAAAATCGAGACCAATCCAAAGCGAACAATCGTGCAAAAGGTTAGCACATGAAGGAGTAGCTTGAGGAATGGGACCAAGAGATTTAAAAAAATAATGGTCGTCGACAAGGTTGACAGACACCTAATCGACTGCAAAGCAAAGTGCGAGGTTGGCGCCTGAGTGTCCAACAGGCCAGTTGCACCTAACCACGAGGCATAGGGCAATCAACCAGACAAAATGTCAAAAGTGGTTGCAATTGTGAGGAGTGGAACACGAGCTAGTACAGGTCGACACAGGTTCAACAAGCCATCAGTAGAGTCACTAAACGATCATTGTGTATGAACGCCAACAGTGGGTTGCAGTCGACCAAGCCAAGATAGCATGTCGAACAGAAGGCGGCCCGAAGAGTTATAGAACAACTGGTGAAGGGATTTGCTTGACAACGACACAGGAACATTGAGGTCGTGGCATGAGGATAGCAATGAGTTGGCAAATGAATCAAGAAAATCAACAACTATCGGTGTAGCCACCAAGCAGCCGCTGCATTAGCCGCATTAATGGGCGAAGAGTGATGCAGTGGCCAAAATGCTTTTCAGGAGTAGGCTAATAGTTTGTTCCAACCAGCTAATGCCTAGGAGTCAGTGTTAGTCTGATACCGACTCTATGACATGCTCATAGTCACCTATCTGGTTGAGATGGGCAGAGATGGTAAACACATCAAAGCGGCACTAGATATGTTGTTTTGCAATCTTGGGCCTCCAAACAGGATGCAAGTGACGATATATGCAATGTGCTACGTTGTCAACCTTGAGGCCAGTGTGGGTTGAGTATCGTTAATAACGCGGGCATGAGGTGACGGGCTTAGAGCAATTTATTTCAATTTTCACAGTTAGCTCAATATCTTTTCCAAATTAGCAAGCACATCAGCATAATAGTAAATTGCAAATAGAACATAAACATAAATCGCAGAAGACAAGCCAAGATCAAAGGACACAAGATGTCACTCTAGCCAAGGACAAACCCCAATGTGGGGAAACCCTTGATCAATTCTTCTTATATGTTCTTCAATAGTTCAGCAGAGAGAGAGAGATAGATAGTACATTTACAATAGAAGTCAACACTTTGACTTATCTAGATAAGAGCATAGATCATCTCAAAGAAGATGATACATGAGATCAGTTGAAGACATGTTGCTTCAAGTGATTCTCCAAGGTGACTCCACCTATCATTGTGCTGCATCTCGTCATCATGTTGCACCTCACCATGTTGCACCCATCATCACAATGTTGTACCTCATGACCATGTTGCACTCATCATATTGTTGCACCTTATGCTGCCGCTGCTGTCCCATGTGCCATTGTTGCACCATGCTACCACAGTTGTCCCATGTGCCATAGTTGCACCATGCTATTGTCCAATGAGTTTGTAGCACCATGCCTTTGTTGTTGTCCCATTGTAGCCTTTGCTGCCATGTCATGGTTGTTGTCCCAATTGTGCCTATGCTGCCATGTCATAGTTGTTGTCCTATTGTGCCTTTGTTGTCACATTTACTATGCAATTGTCCCTTGAAACTCCATGCTTGCCAATGCAAAGTAGATGTATTGTTGTAGCTATTGTCCCTAACAATCATGTTATCCCAATTGTGCCATTATTGCACTATGCCATTGCCATACCTCAATAGCCTCAACATATCTTCTGTTACATGCTACTATTGATCTCTGCCCAGGGTTTTGTTCATTTACCAGTCTAGTTAAGGCACACCAACAAGCTTACATTGGTGCCCTAATCTTCTCCAAACAAGTCGCTTACTTTAGCTGAAGGATCCAAGGTATCTAAGGTGATGTTGTAGGACTTAGGCACCTCCACAAAGCTCCCTACAACAATCAACTCAAACTTAAACCAATCTTTCCACTCCAGCACTGTAAACAAGCCTAACATATAGGGAGAATCCCCCTGTTTTGCCTCGTTGTCCTTAGAGATGATTGTGGCCTGGTTAGGAGGGCCTTTCTTGGCCTCTCGATCATCTAAACTTCACCTCCCAACTGTTGTTGTAGCAGTCCCTCACTACGGCCCTATTAATAGAGATATACACCATAAAACCATGCACAAAACAATCATTAAACTCACCTATAGCCTGCGGCCTGATTTACAATGTAAAATTGCTCCAACGTGTCACGAAACAACCCTCAAGCCATCCTTCTTGCCTCCTGCAATGTGGCTAAGAGCTACAATGCTTCTTCTCTAAAATCCACACCCAAAATAGTGAGAATATCTCCACAAACTCGGCTACCTTATAGACTTCGTAGATACCAGCACGTAGGTTAGGGTTGTCCTCCTTGTAGCGTTAGGGCTTCTCACTTGACTGCGCCCTCTTGGTTAGGGCAGACTGCAGCTAGGGCATCCTCCTCCTAGATCTCTCTTCCACTAAGACCCAAAGTGACTAGAGAGAAATGAAGAGAGAGATGAGTATGAAATGACTCTCAAGTCATCTCCTTTTTATGCTAAAACATTGAGCACATGTGGGTTTATTTGTTTGCTGGCCGACCTTGACAAATTGACTTATAACACAAATAAATTCATAATTCCATGAATACTTATAGGAATCGGATGATCTTTAGATCAATCCTACACCTCTCAATGAGAGGGATCAAAGAAAAATATCAGCTGCCATAAATAAGATGACCCACATGGATTTTGGCCCTAGTTACCAATTTTAACAAAGGATGCTTTAGTTGCAATTGGCTCGAAAAATCTTTAGGAGGCCAAGTGAGTCACTTCCAGAGGCAGAGTCAGTGAGGGTGCCATCTTTCCAGTAGTTTCGAGGCATAGCGAGTAGAGCCTGCACAAGCAGTGCGTAGAGGTTCACGCAGAGGTTTTACGAGCGACTAATTGTGCTAGTTGTCGAAGCAGCGTCAAGCGTGGTGTTGAGGTATTTGCCTCACAAATATTTTGGCCATATTATTTTGCTGATTAGACAGCTAATTGGGCATCCAAATATTGTACTCAGAATTTCATTGTTGCATAATAATAAAACCCTCATCTACTGCACTGGATTTCCCACATTGGGTTTTTCCAAGGACAATTGTCCAAAAAATAACCATGTCAAACTTTTATTGTGTGTGTGTCTAAGTCATCGGGTTGGGTGAATTTAATGCTTCGAATACGGAATTCGCTGAACCTCAAAACAATTCGAACAAATTCATTTATGTTCACCGAACCTTATGCTGAACATGAACACGATCTTTATGTCGAACACGAACAAATTCAATGAAATTCGCCAAAAAATTGTTCAAGTTCATTTCAGTGTTTTGTGGTTTAGCGTGTTTCCATCGTTTATAATTAAAAATTAAAATTAAAATGGGAGGTTTGGTAACACTAATGAATTTGAGGCTAAAACTTGCAACCATGCAAAAATTTGCCTCACTGGCAGTCACACTCGCTCACTCCACCAATAACCGGTGAGATGATCAGGCCTTTGAATGTTGGATAACGAGCCACCGGGAAGTCATATAACTCGACCACGGGGGCATTTGAAATCATTGAAAAAACGAGAAAGGTTTTCTATTTGATTGATAGATTTTTCTAATGCGAACAATAATCAATCTTCTTCAAGTAATGTTTCTATTAACTAACCCATCAAGAGGATTGAATCATTGAGATGAATATTGAATTTTTGTCGAGTTCAGTTAATAGAATTCACTAACTAAAACAACAACTATTTCTTGTCAATTTATGGTTCTGTTAATGAGCATATAATTCCATTATCATATATAGCCAACGAAATAATTTGTAATTGTCTGTATGGATTTAGTGAAAGTTAATGGTGATTTTTTGCTTTTTATGGGGTAATCTACATGATTTATTTGTGAAGAAATGTGGGTAAATGGGTTTTTCAGCCTGTTAAATTTAAATTGTATATAATATTTCAAATTTTATATGTCGAATTTTATGCCGAATTTTATTAGCAAAATTTTAGGTGCCAAAATTTATTCGAATTTCAAGGTTGTTGAACTCAAACACGAACATGAACGCAGTGACTTAGGTGTGTGCTAGCATTTTCTCTGTTTTCAATTCATTTTTGCAGCGTATTAGAGCAAGTTTGAATAGATCAGAGGCTTAGAGACGAAGAGGGAGAAATTCACAGCTCTGAGGGAGCAGCAACACAATTTTCCCAAGGTCTACTTAGAGGTTGGTCAAGCAGGTTGAATTGTTGGACAAGGGTTCAATTTTCCAATTGTAGAGTGCACAATTTTCCAAAGGTCTACTCAGAGGTTGGCCAGTCATGTTGAATTGTTGGACAAGGGTTCGATTTTCCAATTGTAGAGTGCAGGAAAGTTTGATTTCTCCAAAAGCAGTTTCAGCAAACAGTGGTGAAGCTTGGAACTAGTTTCAATGAAGCAAATCAGTATTTTCGCAGAGCAAATTCCTAATATGGGCATATATAATTTGCATCATTTATTGCAGTAGCAGATTAGTGTTGGGTAAAGCATAAATTGTACACAATGAGGGATTTTTCTCAAAGGACTTCTAGATTCAGTGTTCTTAAGGAAGTTCTTGATTTCCAATTGCAGAAGATCGTGCGAGCTTGTCAGAATTGCTAGTTCGAGTTGCTAAGATTGCAGCTCATGTGCCAGTTTTCGAGAAAGGACATCTGAAAGGCTGAGCGAGTATTTTCAAAGAGTAGATGAAGGCACAGCGAGGTAGACAATGACAGTTTTGGGCATTCCATGAGGGAGTGCAAGTAGCAAAAGAGAAGGTCGAACAAGAAAGGGAGGAGATTCTTGTTTATTTTCTCCAGTGATTTGGGTTTCACAGTTTTGCAAATTTCGAGAGATGGTCGTACAAGATTGCTAGAGGAGGTCGTGCGAGTTAGCCAGAATGTAGATCTAGACAACAGATTGACTTCCAGTTGTTGGAGATGGGTGTCGGAGGAAGTGTGAGATGTCTAGTGCGAGTTGCAAAGGGAAGAAGGATCCCAGCCAGGGAGAAGGCTTGAAAGGAGATAGTGAGGTACCAACTCCAGGAGGAGGTGAAGCTTGATACTTCAACGTGTCAAGATGGGCAGGGTCCAATGTAGAAGCTACAAGGAGACCAGTTCTAGTTGTTGCTACAGGATCATCACCTTTGCTACAGGGGCCCACAATATCATACGAGCAGGTCTACACAGTCCAATTTCCAATGCAGGAGGACAATGCGAGTTGCCAAGAGTGAGCGGAGAGATTTCCCATAAGGAGTTCAAGACTCAAAGGGAGTAACGCTATGAAATCTAGTGCTTCAAGATCTGGGGAGATCAAACTCATTATTGCGGTAGTTGCAGTAGTAGTGCAGAGATAGCCACATTTACCAAAGAGGCTATGTAGATCATGTACAAACAACTTCAGAGGGAGATCTATTTTGTTGAAGGGAAGGGTAATTTAGTTGCAGTTGGCCAGGAAAATCTCCAAGAGGCCAAGTGAGTCACTTCCTGAGGCAGAGTCAACCAGGATGTCATCTTCCAACAGTTCCAAGGCATAGCCAGTAGAGCCTGCGCAAGCATTGCGCATAGGCTCACATAGAGTTTGTACGACCAACTAGTTTTCCCAGTTATCGGAGCAGGGTCGGGCGTGGTGTTGAGGTATTTGCCTCACAAATATTTTGCCCATATTATTTTGTTGATTGGATAGTCAGTTGAGCATCGAAAAATTGTACTCAAAATTTCGCTGCTACATAATAATAAAACCCACATCTACTACATCAGTTTTCCTGCATTGGTTTTTTCTGAGGACAATTGTCCAAAAGATAATTGTGTCAAATCTGTATTGTGTGCTAGAATTTTCTCACTTTCCAATTTATTTCAGCAACTTTTTTATTTGTAAAGAAATGTAGTATGATTAATTCGATATTTTGTTGTAACAAAATAAATCGCATAATTTTACAGTTAGAAGAATTAATTCCAGTGGTTGCATTTCAAGGAATTTTTCACAACGGGAGCCCAAGTTCATAATAGAACAAGTTTTTGATTTTTCCCCTTGTGGGTTTTCCAAGATAAATTATGTGTCTAATTTGTGTTGATTTTTGTGTGTTTCCACTATGCAAATTTAGTTAAAAACTTAATTGTGCTTAAATCAATAAATCATTTAAGGGTTTGTTAGATATTTATTGTCAATTGCTAGCTTTGTAGAAATTTAGCATGGGGCCTTGGATGGATGATATTGGGCTTGATGGGCACCTTTTGTTGATAAGACATGACCTTTGGATAAGCAAGACATGCCCTTTCGATTATTCATTGCATCTTCTGGGAGAGACATGTCTTTTGTAGAGGACATCACCCTTTTGAGGTCGCTACACTCATAAGTGTGGCCTTTTGGAGGGCCATTTTCATGTTTTATCATTGTATTTTCGTCTCTAAGGCTATTTTGCGGGTTGGCTTCAAATCCATCCGCCTTGTATCTATGAAAATTCATGAATCTAACACATCAGAAACCCCTACTCAATTACTAGTTTACAATCTCCTACTTGTTCTTTACATTAACAAGTTATTTAAGTGAAACATCGAAGTAAACACTATTGCAGCCTTCACAATTATACAGATCATGCACTGAAACTACTAGAGACAATAACACAAGGGGCACCATTATTTTTGGACAATCATCCCCGAAAAAACCCAATTCAAGAAAATCATAGAGGGTTTGCATTATTAAGCAGATCTCGTGAATACAACTAAGGTGCCAGAAACGGCTCATCCAACAGAGAATATCCTTGGTAGTAGTACCTCTATCCGGAGAGAAATATTCTGGCAAATCAACAACCGGATGATCAAACCCCACAGCGACTCTGGCTATTCCTTATGTTGGACAGCGAAAGCTGCTCCAAGCACTGCTCTGGAACTACGTCACTCCTCTAGGAGTTGCGTCACCCTTTCTCGGCTCAAAAATTGTTGATTTGCTCCTAGTCTGCCCCACAAAATCTCCCCAACGCTGCCTCTGAAGCCCAGCGTCAGCCTATACGACTTCTGCGTCAGCCTTTTGTGTCCTTTGCGTCACCTCTTCGACCTCAGCTTCAACCCTTCTAGGGCCCGTGTTGTCTCTCCCGGCACTGCGCTGCCTCTCTGCTATGTATTCTTCAGCCTCAGATGAAAATCTCTTATTAAATTGCCCCTCACTGCAACTCTTATCACTAACTCAATTTCCTCAACAAACCTTGCCCCAGAAAATCAAATTCTTTGATCAATTGGTGTATCTTCAACTGACCCTCATGCCTCCTCTTATACTTTTCCTGTTGACGAATCAACGGGCGAGATTAAGTCCCTAATCAACGGCTAAGATTAGAACTAGTAGGTCCTCGTCACTTAGAACTTTCTCACACATTTTATTACTACACATTAATATTTTTATTTTCCTATGTTTAGACTTAGGAACCCTTTAAAAATATTAATTATTTTAATAACTCCTCATCCAGGTGGAATTTCTCCAAAGGATTTCTGGGTCTTGGAGACTCATGTGCCTTAGCCTCTCCACTAATTTTCAAGGCTAGAGCACATCCAATGCTACCCAAAATGAACACTCCCTCCTAGCGAGGAATGTGCTCTAACAATGCTTCACCATAAAAGCATCACACTGATCCTCTGCATCGGTCCTATGTGCTGATGCTTGGCCTGCTGCCCCACATCCACTACATTGATGCTTCTTGTACTGTTGCCCATGACACTGCCACTGCCACTGCTACATTTTTACTGCAGCTCCCTCTCAACAAGCTGCATCATGTTGCCCATAGCACTGCGACTGCTAACTATTGCATTGCAACTCATTGATCGAGAAGTAAGTAACTGACTTCACCCAAACAATGACATCCTAGTTAGTCTGGAAGCCTCGTGATGTTGAAGCCACCTCTGTTGCTATCCTGTGCTCCCTCTGCTGCCACTGCGTTGTTGCAACCTCTTTTGTGCCTCTCGCACTACTGCAACCTCCACTGTGCTTCTACAGACTTTTGCACTCTAGCATTGCCTTGTCGCTCCATCACACCTTGCTCCTCCCGACACCTGTCATCATGTTATTGTCGTTAAGGGCTCTGGTAGACGTATGTGATCCAAGAGTTTGGGTACCTCAAGGATCCTGCCCCCTGTATGTAGTCTTCTCAACTACAACTCCAGATCACCCCACCTCTTCTCTAGAGGCGCATGAGCAGTCATGGCACAATTGTCATCAGTCTTGACATCATTCTCCGCCATTGCTGGAGCAGCCTTTGAGTTGGAAGCTTCTCCCTTGCCTTTCTTCCTGTGGAACTGAGAGTCATAATGTCCCAGCTCCCCATAGTTGAAGCACTTGACCTTCGAGATATCTTTCTTCTTCCTCTTCTATAGCCCCTGTTGTCCCACTGATGCGAGAGCTGCATCTTTCTCCTCCTTGATTCAAACTTCTTTACTGCTACTCCCTGCCTTGGCCAATCTCCTGAGCTCTTCCTGTCAAAGAGCTGCCCACATCTCCTCCCAACTGGGGTGAGTTGCTCTACCCAAAATGCTTTGGAAAACGTCATCACCATTGTTGAAGGAAGTGTAACTAGGTTCGGTCATCATAGATTGATATCTGTACTTATTCAAGAAAGGAAAGATTATTTTTATAATATATGTCAATGAGTTTCTTTCTCATTGAAGTAGGTCTAGCACATGTCAAAGTGCTATAGGTGAGTCGACTAGTCAAGAGAAAATATTTAAGGCCTCAAGGGCATGTTACACTATGTAAAAATATATATTAAGGTCAAAGCGAAACCTCCAAGCAAAGCCAAGTCTAATCCTATTTAATGACACCTTTAAGAAGCTCCTTCAAGCATGCTACACCACCATGAAAAATGTGTGAAGTCTACTCAGCAAATCAGCCACCAAACTGCCCTCCAAATCACCCTACAAACAACCCTCCAAGTCAGCCTGCTAGTAGCCAGTCAAGTCGACTTAAGTGAAGCGATAGTTCTCTATTTATAGAGGTTGTCCACTCCAAACATAACGTACTACAAAAGCTCTAAAATTTGCAAAGAAAAGAAGACAAGGAGGAACGAAGGAAGCCGTGGAAAAAGGTCTATAAGGTGTACCGAAGAAAGAAGAAGGGACAGCGAGGCAAAGGATTGTTTCTTGAGCTAGAAACAATCACATGAGCGAGGAAGAGGAGGAAAAATTTGCAGTTGTAACAGCAGGGACAAACAGTGCATGTTGTTTGGGTTTGATACTGTGCTCACAAGGTCTCTCAAGACAAGCCAAGGAGCCCCTCTCTCTAGCGAAAGAAGAAAGACCTAATACGCTAAGGTACTCTCTACACGTGCGAGAAACTAGGCCAGCAGAACAGTCATACACTCTAGAAGGATTTCGGTTGGTCAAAGTTGAGACATATTTGAGCAAGGGATCAAAGAAGACTCAAGGAAGAAGAACAAGATTCATAGTAAGAAAACAAAGTACCGAAAGAAGGAGGACGAAGTGCCGGAGAACAAATTGTCGAAAGAAGTGTTGCAAGAAGTACCGAGGTATATGTTGGAAAAAGGAGTAAAGACTTGAGTTGTGCTTGGAGGGTCTCTTAGTCAGGGGTGTAAGGTTTGGCATTGATTAATAGAAGTTTCAATAAGAGAAATTCACTAAAGGGTTTTCCTCTCAAGATTTGAGAGGTTTTGGCCCTGGCAGAGAGCCAACATCGTGTTCTTGTTTTTATATTTTGGTAGCAATTTGGTGAAGTACATACATATGCACTAATAAGAAGAAGAATAAGCTAACAAGAAAAGTAAAAAGGCTCCACAAATTGTTATCGAGTAACCAAGAATCACACTACACTACTTTGCCCTAGATTCTTCAACAACCATGAATTTTGGATCCGGTGTAGACCCCACGAAAGTAAGCTGGTTGTGAATCCGTTGAAACCTGAAAAGGAAGGGATCTATCTCCTCTCCTTTCTGCATCTAATATTGTCTTAGCTAATTTTCTAATAGCATCTTTCGTTGCACGAATGAGCCCTGATACAAGCTAGTCAGGGTCTCCCGCATCTCCCTTGTTGTGTTCTTCTCAGCAATGTGTCGTACGCCATGATCTTTAACCCCGTCTAGGATCATGCACTTGGCCTTAGCCTGGGCCTCCTCATATTTCTTCAATGGATCAGCGTCGATTGGTTCAGCGACAACCTTCAAGGCATAGTCCTTGATGCGATGTTTGTCTAGGATTGTAAAGATATTGGCTTTCCAGATGACAAAATTGGATGCTCCATCCAATCTGTCATGATCCCTCAACCGATTCATTGCCATCTCTGCTCCTCTTCCCTAGACTCCTTCTGAGTCTTGATTTCCCTCTCGAAAATCCTCTGGCCAATCGTCGAATCACTCCTCTCCAATCCTCCTTTGTCTCTGCAACCCGGATCTAGATTTCTTGGCTAGAAATCTGCCAAGGAAGTGCTTCCCTCTACCTTGGTTCAATCTCCTTAGACATTGTTCTGCACCGACAGAAACAGCGCCCCACCTGCTTCTCAAATCAAAATTTGCATAGCTCCCTTAGCCCTGGCAACTCGAAGAATCTAAGCCCTTCAGGCTCTGCGCAATCTCTACGTGCTCTGAATCTGCTCCTCCCGGCCAATTGCGTCAATCCTTCCTGGCTAAGAATGATGACGTGGCTCTGCATGAGCCTGAGTTGGCCTCCTATGCCTCTGCGTTGGCCCTTATCTTGGCTCAGAGTGCTGACGCAAGCACTGCGTAAGCCTCCGCATCACACTCTTTGCATTGCGTCACTCCTCTTGCCTCTTCAGCTCTGGAACAACATCGTCTCTCGGGACAGTGGCTTCTCTGCTGCAAATTCTCAAATTTCTTGGTTGGTGTCTTTAGTCGCCTATGATCTGCAGTATGCCTCTGATACCATGTGAAAATTACTGAATCTAACACATCAGAAACCCCTACTGCAGTTACTGGTTTACAATCTCCTACTTGTTCTTTACATTAACAAGTTATTTAATTGCATAGACATCGAAGTAAACACTATTGCAACCTTCACAATTATACAAATCATGCACAAAAACTAACAGAGACAATACCACAAGGGACACCCTTATTTATGGACAATCGTCCCCAGAAAAACCCAATTCGAGAAAATTGTTGCAACATATAGAGGGTTTGTCTTATTAAGCAGATTTCGCGAATACAACTAGGGTGTCAGAAATGGCTCACTCAACAGAGAATATCCTTGCCAGTAGTACCTCTATCCAGAGACAGATATTGCAAAAAATCAGCAACCAAATGATCAAACCCCACAGCGACTCTGGTTGTTCCTTATGCTAGACAGCGAAAGCTACTCCAAGCACTGCTCTGGAACTACGTCACTCCTGCATGAGCTCCATCACTCCTGTAGGAGCTACGTCACCCTTTCTCGGCTCAGAATTTGTTGATTTGCTCCCAGTCTACCCCACAAAATCTCCCCAACGCTGCCTCTCAGGCCCAGCGTCAACCTCTACAGCTTTTGCGTCAGCCTTCTACGTCATCTGTGTCGGCTTTTCAACCTCTGCGTTAGCCCTTCTAGGGCCTGCGATGTCTCCCCCGACATTGTGTTGCCTCTCCGCTATGTACTCTTCAGCCTCAGATAAAAATCCCTTGCTAAACTGCCCCTCATTGCAACTCTGACCACTAACTCGATTTCCTTAGCAAACCTCGCCCCATAAAATTATTCTTTGATCACTTGGTGTATCTTCAACTAACCCTCAAGCCTCCTCTTATACTATTCCTGTTGACAAAACAACGGTCGAGATTAAGTCCCTAATCAACGACTAAGATTAGAACTAGCTTAATCTTCGTCACTTAAAACTTTCTCACCCATATTTTATTAATACACATTAATATTTTTATTTTCCTAAGTTTAGACTTAGGAACCCATTAAAAATATTAATTATTTTAATAACTCCTCATCTCGGTGGAATTTCTCCAAACGATTTTTGGGTCTTGGAGATCTCATGTGCCTTAGCCTCTCCACCAATTTTCAAGGCTAGAGCACATTCGATGCTACCCAAAATCAACACTATTGTGGACTTTTAAGGCTTAAGTGAATTATTAGCCTAAGAGTAAAGTGCTTACTTTCCCTAGTGTAAATAGGGGAATGTTACCCTTCAGTTGAATCATTGCACATTTGGAAGATATCATTTCTCTTGCACTTGTCATTTCTCTCTAAATTTGCTATGGAGCACTTGTTGAGCAACTTCTCTCTTGGGAGATTTTGTGACGTGGATGGTGCTCTTTTCATGGATGATTATTGTTTATCCTATATGATATGTGTTATTCAATGTACGTTATCTTCTTCCAATCTTGTTTATTATTATTTTGGGTTATTGAACATTCACCATAATTTTGTTGGTATTTTTATTTCTTAATTCTTCTTTAACAAGGTTTTTCATTAAGCTCTCTTGAGGTGACCTAAGTTAAACTCCCTCCCTTATTTAACCAAAAGAATAGAAGGACAGTAGGATTAGAGGATTAAGGGACACAAGTTAGTCTCTCTTAGTTTCTTGTAACCCATATCCATCTCTTTTCTTCCAAGGGTTGTTACTTATGTACTCCATTAGCCCTAGATTAAGAAATTCACTATTCTTATCTATTGTGTCAATCACTTAAATCTCTAAAACTCATCGTTCTTTTTGTTCTAGGGTAAATTAGGGTTTAATTACAAACAAAATCATATATTTTCAACATTTATTGACTTAGATGCTAATGCCATATGGTGAGAAATTGTTTGGGATATATTTGAAAAGCAAAAGTTTCGAGATGATGTGTAAAGTTTTAATTGTGATTACATGTCTTTAAACCACTGAAAATTGTTGTAATTAATTTTCTTGTTTGCCCATTTTATATGCCTTTAAACCACTAAAAAATGTTGTAATTAATTCTCTTGTTTACTCATTTTTAACCTTCATTTTTTACCTCATTATCATAATTTCTAGGATTAAATTTGTTGTTGTCTTAAAAAGTTCTATTGCTGCAATTTCTAATCCTACATGCTAGTTTATTTCAGCAAAAGGTGATTTCTTGATCATATGTGTTTGGGGAACGTCTTTGAGCCTTTATTGATTGACCTAAACCTCTAGAAGAGCCATAGGATCCTTTGAACTCAAATCTGGAAATTACTTCTGAAATCACTACAAGCCCTAATTCTCTAATCCTCTAAAATATTAATGATAGAAGTAGAACTCTTAAGGGACTCCTGACTTGGTTTAACTAAGCCATTTGATCCCTAAAATTCACAGAGGAAGCCTACCTTGTGTTGCATATCCACCCCACACTAAAACAAGGAGACTTGTTGCTAAGGTAACAGTGGTGACACTCCCATTGTTGCAATTTCTCTAGGTCACTAAGTGAGGTTGTGCACTAAGGTGCTAGAGTTTGTTATAAGAAGTTCCACCTCTAAAGATTCAAATTCAATTTTTTATCTTTACCAAAAACTCATACTCGGTAAACATAGTTGTGTCCCATTCAAGGCAATATTTGCCCTAATTATAATTCGAGTAACCACTCTCAATGACAACTTTGGTGAGGAAGGCCCATGGTGGAAGAGGCCTTCAACGATGATCTATTTCACTTTTTGGTAGAAGAAAATTGATAAAGTCCAAAAGAGTGGATAACACCCACTTTAGCATAGGTATTGACCTATTAAAAAGTCATTGACACAAAGGAACCAGATGAGAAGCCTTCCTCAACATTGTTGAGTTGCTTAGCTACTCAGAAAGGAGTGTTGGAGAGTTTAATCAGTATAGAAGAAGAGACTTTTGTAGAGATACAAAGAATTTAATAAGGTTCTCATTATTAACATCTATTCACCCAGTTATTGTAGAGATAGTGCTTGAGGAAACACATAAAATTAAAAGAAGGCTCATCATCAAACTATTGAGGACATGGATCCACTAAAACTTGTTGAGAATCATCTATAGATGAATCACCAATAAGAAGCAGTGGAAAAGATCTTGACAAACTGTGAGTAAGAACTCCATCAAAGAAGATATCTCTACATTCAATCACCTTATAAGTCAAACGATCATACAAACAAGATGCCTTGGAAATTTCATTGTAACCATCAAAACATGATTGCAATTTTTTGGATCCAATTTGTTTTACTTTGCCCCATCGATATTAAACCATGCACATGATCCAAATATTCTAGAATCTAACTAAAAGTTTGGTGTCCTGCAATTTCTCAAAGATAGTCATACAACTCATACCTTGAACAACATAAGTAGGTATTACTTGATTATGCAAGTTACGCATCATCAACTACTTCCCCAAAGACTTAGGCTCCATTTGTTTATAGTGAAGCATAAATCAAATCATTTCCAAAACAGCTCTATTCTTTTGGTTAGCCTCTTCATCTCATTGTAGAAGATTCCTTTACCAAGAGATGCCATGAGATTTGAAAAGGGTTTGGAAACTACTACTAGAGTATTCTTCTCCATAATTGACATTGGGATATACTATGTTTTTCTTAATTTGATTGCCCTCTAATAATTTAAATTCTTTGAATTTCTTGAAAACTTCATCTTTGGATTGCATGGTGTATATCAAAAGGTAGTGAGAGAAATCAATAATAAGTGAGAGGAAGTACTTTCCACCAATAGAATGAGCGGCCTGTTGCCACAAAATCTAGCAAGCCTAGAGCAAAGCTTCACTGGGTGGGGCCAAACCTTATGGCAACAAGAGAAAGGGTTGTCATTGCCACCTCAACAACCTTTCTCCTCCTCTTTAGTGGAATTAGACCACAAGGGGGGTTTCCATAAATCACCTAGACAGATATTATATTGTTATAGCTCAAGGTGATGAATAAAGGTCTATTGTTGGATAGAGTAACAGCAAGGCCTAAGATGGCCTAGGACTTTTATACTAGGGATTACATACTTTATCCATAGACCAAGAAATAGGTTGCTATAAGTTACAGCTTGGAAGATATGCAATGATGAGGCGTGCAATGTCATATAGAAGCCCAAGAAAAGATCTTAGAATGATATTCAACAACAAAGGATCAAGACCTTCCAATAGAGAATGGGGTTAGGCCAGTGAAATTAATCTGGTGGTTGTTAGGTATGCATAAACAGCAAAAAGGAGAGTGTTGTTAGACCTATTTAGGAAGTGTAGACCCGACACTATGCTAGATTTTGCCTTAAAACAACTTATTGACACAATTCCTAAATTATGAGCTACAAACATCCATTCAATCTTCACTTTTATGCATAAATTTTCCCTAGAAACCCTACTGATTTCCCTAGCTATCTACGAAAGAGAAAAAGGAGAGAAACCTTGATTGAATTTATCGATGATGAACACACTAACGATTATTGCTATATCCTACTAGGGTTTAATGGAGTCTTTAGGGTAAAATTTTAAGGGAAGGACCTTGATGGAGAAAAGTGGGTTGCCTAGGGCATCCATTTTTAAAACACTAACTATTATTCTTGTGAGGGCATAAATTAAATATAGGTTTTGCACATTAAGAGTTTCCTAAAGGCCTTATAAAGAACAATTTTACATGCAATAATGAAGCAAGATTTCAACAACAATTAAGCATTTAGTCATGGCATAATAGAAACCCTACTTTAAACGTTCAACAAGCAAAATATTAATGATAAGACAATAAACTTACAAGATTCTCCACAAAAGGCACTTCTTTCAATCTCAAAACAATGTCTCCATGCAAAAATCACATTCACGAGGTCAAACTAATAAAGAGCACATCTTGCCCATAGCAGTAAAAAAGACTAGCTCACACTTTCTTAGAGAGAAAAAAGAATTTAATGTGTAAGAAATGAGGGAAGTCTCTATCTATATGAGACCTATCCAACCCATTTCTGGAATAATACAACTAAAGAAGCCCTAATAAGTGTTCCACAAGATAAAGGTTACAAGCCAAACTCATAGCTCAAAAGCATAACAAAGATGCCAAAAATGCCCACATATATGGGAGAAAAACCTCCTCAACCATGACATCACCCTCCAAATGAGCTCCAAATACCACAAGTGTTATGTGGGATAGTGTGTGCTCCATACTCCAAGATGTAGCTCCTAGATCGTGGGCATGGCCTTAAAGTGCCCCCATACCAACACAAATATCCATGGTGCCAAATGTCACCCTCCAAAGGGCACGAGGGGTGACATGGCACTCCCTCACTCAAGTGTTGGGGCTCAAAAGCAATGTGCAAGCCCTCCTTTGTCATCACAAGGATGACCATAATCCGGGTTCTAGAATAAGCGATGCCCATCAAATAGTGTCAAGGCCACCCTGGAAGCATCTTGGGTCCATCAAGCACATCATCAATATCTCCAGCACCAACCTTCATGGGCTCGGCGTTTCAACCACAAGGGGTACCTCAGAGTGTCAAGCATCATGTGGGGTCATTAAGTAGCCCAACATTCTACTCTGGATAGGCAACGCTGCATCAACAAGGTCATACTCTCTCACTAGAATGGATAAAATGGCCTTTACAATGTTGCTGAGAAAGTAGGGCAATCATTTCAAGAGGCCTTGACAATTGTCATGAAAAAACGAGACAAAACTCTCTCAAGATCAAGTGAAAATCAACAATCGTTAATTACAATAACCATGGATGCATCATAGTGGACCATACCTAATGCTAAAAGCACAATAATATTTTACACAAAGATTGCCTTCAAATATCTAACTAGATCACGTCTTGTAAACAACATGGATAGCCATATTAGATGTTTCGGGCCCCAAGGGGAAGTGACAAGTCCTAAGTTAGCCCATCAATCCATAGGTGGGTGTGTGTGTGAAATGGTGCAACTGTGTAGTAATGACTTCAAGGTAGAGTGCCATAGCCAAATGACCAAGTTATGGTGGTCCATCATCCTAAGTGTATATATATAAGGGGGTAATCATGGAGGCATTAGTTACCCCTTTCCTCAACCATCCTCTTCCACCCCTCTGGTGTGACTTTTACTTATACATGATTAGCTTTGATTTGGGTGCATAGCTCAGGAGACCAAGCTGGCTTTTTCAGATTTAGCAGTTAATACCCCTAAATGATGAGTCAGTTAATCGCTCATCAAGGTTGCGACAATACAATACTTATTTTTATAGATGGAGCATCATGTGCTCGAGAACTGGGTGATGGCTTTTTCCCACGCGCTAATCAAATGCCCTAACCATCTTTTCGATTTAATCTTTTTCTTTCATTGTGCTTTTCATATGCTTTCCTTTCTTTTAGTTGCATAAACCTCTAAGGGAAAAATTTCTTGCCTAGACTTAACGATGAGGATGAAAGTTGTCAATCCCCATGACCTATGACCACCAACCAAAAGAATGGAGATTAAATAATAGGAAATATGGAAAGTGATAAGCATGGAGTATCATGGAGATGTTACTTCAATCAAAGCTTCCCCAGTAGTGCTTTCTAAAACCCTATGGCCTTAAAGGAGGTCCCACTGGACTAGAGTCAAAGAATAACCTCCTAAGTGAAGTGAAGGGACAAGAATACAGTCAAGATCGATCAACCATCTAGTTCATACCTAGATCCATATTAGTATGCCCAAAACATTAAGTGAAAGCACATAATGACAAAATGGTTAAAGCACATGCCAGTGGATGACCCACCTTCCTTCAAGAAAGAATGATGAATGGGATAGCAAAACCTGACCGAAGTGAAAAGTGGTGGATCCTGGCATCATGTTCAGTGCTAATCATATAGGGTTGTTGGTTGGTTGGCTATCCAAGGACGAGAAAAGTTTTCTCATACAGGTTACCCACCTTTTGGTGGGTAACATGGCCAATGGCCCACAAATGTCACTATGGACAATTGCAAGACGCTGAGAAGTTTGCCTCATTTCTTTAAAAAAACAATCTTGATGTTGTTCCCCCAACATATACCTTCACAGACCCCACTAGGTAGCTCAATCTACAAAAGGCCATCAACCATTTGTAAATGACTCACACGTCACAAGCAACCAAAGTTTGTATGTCCCACATGTTGATGCCATAACATACTAGCATTATCAATTTTGATTACAGTGGGAATAAATCCTTTAAGTTTTGAGGAAGGAGTGTTCCCCAACTTGTAATATGACTGCATTCATCACAATAACATGTTGACCTTTCAACCTGCACTTCAAAAATTATCCAAGTCCAAAAGAAAATGCAAGTAAACTATGAAAGACAACCCAAGGACACCACCCACTATGACCTCAGTGACAGTCCACTCTTTAGGTTAGTTTTTTTCTAATCAAAGGAGGAAACCGTAGAATAAGATCATAAACCTGTCCTCCAAATGCATATCTGCAAACCTGATTTATAGAATGTAATGTTTTTAGATTTTTAGAAGTTAATATGGTGGATTCAAGCAAGATCAATGCCTTAACATATGGCAGTTGAGTCTGGGAAACCTTTGGTACTTAAAACACATGGAGGACGTGATAAAACCCCGTAGCAGCAAATATTATCAGTCATAACAGATCTGGTATATTAATAACAGTCCAGTGAGGCATACCCAAGAAGTATAATGACACAGCCATTAACTTATTACAACCATATATCTGTTAAATATGAAATATGACTGAAGAAACAGATATATTTATTGCATATACAGCTCCTTAATACATCACAAAATAGGTTTCACAAGAAAAGATAGAAGAGGGCTGATAGAACATGTAACTCCTCTAAACTTGGCATCACCATATCTTGAAACTAGTATGTTTAAGTTATCACCAATAATCACTTTCTCACCTTTGTGTTGATTATCAATAATCAAAGAGGGAACTTTGTTGCTTGGTCATATGAAGTCCAAAGTCAACAATCCATTCATGTTAAGTCAAGGAGGACCAATATCCAAAGTGCAAAGCCAAATGTGCAGTATAAGATGAGTCTGGAAAGTTCAACAACACCTTCATAGAATCATAGACCCAAGAGAACATAAGAAAAAAAACCTCGAAAAAGAGGTGTTGACCTTGAAAGAGGGCATAAACCCTAGGAAACCCTAAAAAGGAAGCATTGTCCATGAAGAGTTTTAAACTCTTAAGGAAAACCCTAGAAAATGAGTGATCCAAGAAACCCTAGTTTTGCAATCACAAAGTAATTTTGAGAATGCCACTAGCCAAAATTCTTTGGATCAACGGTTGAACTGAGTGATGTTCACACCTACACTAATACCATGTTGAGATTCACAAGTAATAGCAAGAAAATTGAACAAAACTAAAACAAATTCTGCAAAAATAACCAAGAACAAGTGCACGACTCTCATTAAGTAACATGACACGCTAAAGTAGACCTGTTGACCACTAGTCAACGACCTCATAACAGTACACTCATTTTTTCGCAAAAGGGGTCTATCATGTTCAAGTGTTCGCATCATTCAGATTTCATCATTAGTCAGCAGTTTGTTAAATATGTAAACCCATTTTGCATTGTTATAATGTAAATGATCTTAGTAAACCATCATGTATGTAACAACCTAGTTAAGCATAGTATTTTGGTGACGATTTTTATCCTATAAGTTTTTCATATCACTTATTCATCTATGTATCTAGACACAAATGATCGGCAGAGTTTTCCCTCTAACCTCACCACAAAGCTAGGGTTGATTTTGTCATCAAGATATTAAGTGAGTCCTAGTGTATTTTATCGAGTTCTTGTAAAAGAAATTTGGTAATAATCCTAGCTAATTGGCTAGATTATTTTATTACAAATTACTTGGTCTTCTGGATCATATTTTGAGTCACAGAATTGGGTAGATATTTGAGGGTCTAAAATGTAAAATCTTCCTATAAAAAATATTTAGTGCATGGTTCCTCATAATTAGACACGATGGCTAAATATCAAAGGGTTGGAAAAATTATTAATCCCCTCATAACCCAATTAATTAAATTTTTTGGCAAGATTAAATTAAAATCCTAAGCCAAAAATTTAATTAATTGTGTCCTAGATAAAATTAAATTCTCCAACCAACTCTCAACATATATTTTCTGAAGAACGTACATCATACTAACTTCAAAATTTATCTAAAGATTAATTTTTTTAATCATAATAGTCCAATCAAGGACTCAAACAAAATAACATCATATATATAAAAGTATTTCATCATCATAAGTTATAAACTTACATGTAGCAAAACAAATAAAACTAGCAGCTAGCTATCTGAGACCAGTGGCCTCTCCCTAGCAACTATCTTCTTGTCTTGTTCAGCAATTGCTTCAAGAACTTTTTGTATAACCTTCGCACTAGAAGCCATACAAGGCATTATATCTGCATCATGTGTAGGGTGTCTAGCCAGGTGGTATTTAAATCACGTAACCCCTTCTGACATCTTGGTCACACAATTTGCATGATATATATGCCCGATTTACCCCACCAACAGGCTCCCCATACTCCCAAAATGGGTCCAAGGCTTTTGGCATATTTGACATTTGTAGTGAACTAATTCAAACCTAGGGCACAAAAAAAAACAAAAACAAAAACAAGAAATTGGCATTAAAACCCCCAACACAAAAAATAAAAAGTAATAACCACCTCATTTAAAAAATTAAAAAACTACTACATTATTTGCATTTTGCAATGTGAATGAAAAATGGCAATAAGAGGGTGCATAAGAGAGTTGAAAAGAAAATGAAGCTTGCTGTCCAAACATGGAGAAAACCTTTGCATTGGCTCATGGGCATGAAAATCATACCAAATGGAAAAAAACAAAGAAACAAAATGTTGGTAGGCAAAGAGGCAAGCAAGCATAACCCTAAATCTATGAAAAAATCATTAACATAGGGGTTTTTAAGAACATACCTGTTAATGCGAGAAATGAAGTTTGTCTCACTATTCTTCAATCTTTGATCCACAAAAAATCTTAGTTGATGGTGATAATCGTTGTTTGATCCGCAATCCCTCCTTGACAACCACCACAAAACTCTTCCCCTTCCTTCTCCAACACTCAGAAATAGAAATGAAGAAAAAATAGACGAATTTCCCTTTTTCTAGCCGCGGCTTAACCTGCCCAGCGATATTTTCTATCGTCTTGCGATATTTTGCTGAGATATCGGCAATATCTCGGAAATATCGCGATACTTTTGAGAGCCAAAATATTGCAATATTTTCTCGGCGATATTTTCAATTATCGGCAATATCTCGCCGATATTATCATCACTGCTTCTGAGATCTAAAAGATCTGTAAATTATTCGTATAGATTTGTAAATTATTTGTATAGGTTTGTGATTTACTTGTGTAGATCTGAAGTTTTGTAACATAATTTTGAATTCTAACACTTGGGTTTTTTGAGATTTTTTATGTTTTGTACACATTGGTTTTTGGGTATTTTGTTATCTATTTGTGCAATAATAGATCTGACAAATCAGCCAAGAAAATCTTCATATCTGAGCCAAATCTAAACCCTGGAGAGTAAGATCTGGGCTCAAAGATTGTTTGCAGGAATAGATCTGAGGAATCAGCCAAGGAAATCTTCAGATCTGAGATTTTTCAAGGAGATCTGGGAGTTTTGAGACAAACCTAAGCCTTGGAGGGCGAGATCTTGTCCCAAATATTGTTTGCAAGACTGAAAACTGAATTTTTTCTATTTAAAGGAATAAGATTGGGGTTTGAAAATTTTGTGAACCATTAGGCAAATTTTTTTAAGGCCCCAGAGGCCTAACGCTAACTTTTATCCTCAGATCTACCTCCTCCAAAGATGAATGCAAGCCCATTTTTGGCCTTTTTTTCTTGTTGTCTAGACTTGAACGAAATCTTGATCATTGTGCGAATAGAATTTGATTTTTCTGAGTGATACATCCTCAGATTTTACAGAGATATTTGGGTTGTTCATCACTGAAGATTCTGGCAAAGACTTCTAGGCCTTGGGCCTCACGTTTCATTTCTTAACCCTTATCCATTCACTGCCTAATTAATTAAGCTAATCACATCTAAAGCAGTGACATTAAGCTCATATTTCACTTGGACATTTAATTAATTAATCTTATCACAATTTTTTTACTATCATAAGAATTTTCAGAGGGTTTATATATCTAAATTGCAGTAGGCATTATCTTTTATTGTCATAAGTTTACTTACTGCGCTTCTAAACTCTGATTTAAATTCTTAACTGCGGTCATAAAAATTTAATTTCTGATGTCTAAACTTAGCAGTGATATAATTGTAATTTATGGGTTTGCTAAAGGCATTGGGTACAGAGGTATTTCACTCTTTGTTTTCATAAATTTATTTGCTGCTCTCACAAGCTTTTAATTTCACTGTTGTCCTAATTAATGCACCACTGTTGCAACATTTACTTTCTGCCTTAACTGACTTCATAGAAAGGGCTACATTTAAATGGTATAGGATTGTTCTGAGCATATTTGTCAATACTGCAGTCATACATTTGCTATAGTTACTCATAAAATTTGAGCATTCTCGGATTGATATAACTTGCAAATTTTAGGTGACTGTCTTATTGTTTGGAAAGGCTTCATATGGTCCGATCTTAGCATAAGAATCCTATCATAAAAATTTCTGACTTCATTTAACATTTACCTATTGCTTTCTCACTGATTTAATTTGCGGCATCCATTTGTTTAATAGCAGTAGTAAAATCTCAGGCTAAATACCTTAAAAATTCCTAACAAGTCACCTAATAAACTTATGAGTTATTTGCAGCGGCATGTAATTTCTGTTTGGCTGTCTTTATGAAAGTTTAATGATGTCATAATGTTTTCTAAGGTCTGATCATAATTGACAGTGGCATCACAACAAAGGGTCTTAGGCTCATCGAGAATTGGTTTCCCCTTGCATATGGTTCACTGTTGTGTTGGCAAGGAGATTGGTTTTGAGCTGACCTCTAGTTTCTCATTTGTTGCTTCATTGATCTCATATGTTGCATTCTGAAAGTATTCTCAATAAATGAATTACAAGTAAATTTGACAATTTGGTTCATTGTTTTCACAAGAAATCTACTATTGTTTTCACAATTAGCTCACTATTATTTGTTTCATGGTTGCATATGCTCAGCGTTGGTTTCCAACTGTTTCAAGAATAACATATTTGTCGTGGGAAGTTAATCACTCTTTAAAGCACATAAGCTTGAGTATTGGTAGCATCTAAGTCTCTTTGGGAATATTGATTTAGTATCTTGTCAATTCATCTAAGTCACACTGCTTCTCTTTCAGATTGGCACTGAAAACTTAATAAACAAAGTGCTTTCATATCATTTGGCAAATCGATAAATCTACTTTGGCATTTGAGCTTCTAATTACTTTAATCTAATTGAATACTACTGGCATAAAGTATTTTGATAATTTTGCATTAATAATCATTGAATAATTGCATATTGTGGGGATCTACTTGGCACTTGGTACCTTGGCAATTTTTCTTGCGGTGAAGTTTGTGATCTCATTAATAAGTACTTGTCGTCATAATCAAATACTAATCAACATTAAGTACTTGAAATTATTAAGCAATCTTGCTTCATTAATCACTCAACTTCTAATTCCACCTTGCATTTGCATATTAAGTTAGCCTTGCATATTAAAATTTACTTCCAAGCATAAGCTTGGTCGATAGAGAGATAGTTACCATCCATCATTGCTTGAGAAGCTTAGTTTTAACAGTATTTAAAACGATGACCTTGTAGTCGTCAAAGCCACAACTCTCTACAGCGTCGGAGGCACCAGGTATGTTAGATTTTCAGGAGAGGTGTTGTTCATCACACCTTAGTCTGCTTCACCTTATCTTCTCTCTGCCACTTACTACGAAATCAAGCTCAATATAGAAAGGATCGAAGGGTTAAAACTTAGATAGGCATTTAACTAAAATTAACCAAGATTCTTCTCACATTAGTTTTAGAATCTGCATTTCATATAAGATAGTTATTTATCCAAGAAGCAGTTGCTCATCAATTACTTGGTCCTAAACTTTCTAGCAAGATAGTTGACTCCATAAGGCACTGGTATCGATTGTTTAAATCTAATCAAATCATAAAGTCTTGCTAAATCTAAAACAACTATTTGGTCGCTTGATTGTATCTCCCAAACTGGTTGGTTCCCAGCTAGTTCTTCGTTCCATTTCCGTAGGGTCTACCCCCCTTATCCTGTTGTTAGGAGACAACTTAAACGGAGAGATTGGGGATCAAGGTGACAACCCCGGATCTGAGTCGTTGTCGTAGTGCCTAGACATTTTGTGCGACAACGAGACATACATCTCACATGTCCACAAGTTGAACATTTCCAAACACATGGCATTCGTCTTTCATGTGTCCAACACCCTACCCTAACGTGTTTAGACGTGTCAAAGGACTAGAGCACCAAAAGAAATCAAAAAAATTTACAAAATTCAGAAAACATATCCTAACATGTCAATAGATGTGTTCCCATCTATGTGTGATGTTCTATTTTTTAAACATTCAAAAAATTGCATCTTTATGTCTATATTTTATTTTTTATAATTATAATTTTTAATACGTGTGTGTGCGAGCCATGGCTATCCATATGTATGTATGAATTTATGTATGTGTGTATTTTATGGAGACACACACATACATATGTTATAAAATACAATTACAGAATATATATGTGTGTGTGTGTGTGTATGTCAGAAAGATAGTTTTGGGGGTCTAGACGCAAATGTTGAACATTGAAATCCCTATGTCCACAAGTCTAACTTTCATGTGATCTAGGCTAGGATTCTGAAAACGCTACCCCCGACTCCCATAAATGTCGTTCAGCATTTCGGATACAGAAATGCATACGAAATGGCTTGCAAACGGCATGGAAACGTTTCCACCACGTTTCACTTTTTTGGAAACGGCCAGCGTGAGGTCGCAAACATTTCAAAGGAGTTTCACGAAAATTTGATCCGTTTCCAAAAAATATGGATATGTTTCTAAGTTTAAAGGTTCCCAAGTTTCCAATGTTCTAAGCACTTTACTACAAGAAAAAATTTCGGGTTTCTTTGTCCAAAGCATGTAAATCCAGTTGAATTCTTTGTAGACCTTATATCCACTGATTACAGCTCATCTAAAAGTGAACATTTATATTGAAAAAGGATTCAGGACATGATAGAGGTATTTGCCAACAACTTTTCAACAATGTGAGAGCTAAAGGATGGAAACCTGGTATTTGGAATGGAAACTCGTAAGGTATCTATGAAATGAAGAAGGCAAGTTGTTATTCGCAAAGTTGTTTGGCGGAAGTAGTTTCTTTGCATTAGGTTAAATTTCTCAGCATTTCTTTAATAGTATCATACTTCACAATACTTAATTGCTTAAATTGTGGCATCTTGATTCTTGGTCATATGATTGTAGGTTGTGAATAAATAAATCTGGCTTCTTCTTTCTATGAATTTCAAAGCATCTCTTGTTGTCGCTACTGAAGAAAGCTCCACGTAATTGATCCCCCAACACTACGCATGAACTAAAGTCTAACTCACGAATTTACATCATGCTAGGGGAAATGCGACCTTCCACACTATATTTTCAACACTCCCTCTTAGTGAGGAAGTGATTCCCTACAACTCCCAACTTATCTCTGAAATAAACAAAACTACCACTTGCCAATGCTTGGGTCAAGATATTTGTTGTTTGTTCCTCTATTGGAACATAAGGTAGCTCCATTATCCCTTTCAGCACACAATCCCTAATATGTTCATACCTAATCTCAATATGCTTGGAGCGATCCATGAACTTGGAGAAGACCTCCTCCTTCCTCATGAAGAAGATCAATGTCTTCTGGAAATAATCATCTATGAAAGTAACATAACACCTATGTTTCATAAGTGATGGAGAAGAGAAGGGCTCGCATACATCTGAATGTACCAGATCCAAAATCCCTTTGGCTCTGTTATCTCAGCCTTGGAAAGATGACTTCGCATACTTGCCAAGTGTGCACCCCTTGCACACACCATTCTTGTCAAGACTATCCTATGGTAGCCCTATGGCTATCTGCTGAAGGATCTTCAATGCCTCATGATGCAAGTGTCCCATGCGCCTATGCCAAAGTTCTCCATCCCTACTCTGCACACCTCCTTCCTTGTTGCTCAAGGTTGTGCATGTTTCAACCTACAACCTATAGAGATTCTTCATCCTCACACCTATCTACTCACTGATCCAAAGGCTATATGCTTGAGGTAAGCCTTACCTTTGTTGAAGATGACATCTTAACCCTTGTCCTCTACAATTACCACAGAAACAAGGTTTTTCTTCAAGCCTGGAACATAGAGAACATCTT
>APFE030770367.1:33930-55480 GCA_000404065.3 Pinus taeda | reverse complement strand
TCCTAATTTGCAATATTTTCTTTCTTTCTTGTCAAGCAACCATTAAGACAAGATTGTTCAATTTTGACAACCATTCAGACAAGATTGTTCAATTATGAAATTATCCCATTAGATGGTGGTAACTACACTTAGTGATTCAAACATTTTTTATATTCTTGTAAATAACTACTACCATCTCTTTTATATTTTTAGATGATTCCTTGACTGATAACCATAATGCTTACAAAAACCTAGCATTTCTTCCATTTGAACTTACTTTAATAAACCTTACTATAAGCCTAGCATTTGTAAAATCAAGCTGCATTTAAAACCCTGTATTTCTTCTCTTATATTAAAAAGCCTTTTTCTTTACTAACTCTCTAGTTTTTGAAAACATAGAAATTAATGCTATAAAAAAATTTGAGAAATAATAAGTGTGCTTCCCATAAAATTATGTAGAGTTTTGAACCGGGGAGAAGTGTTAAAATGAAATTCCAGGGCTATTTAATAACTACACAACATAAGATTGGTGTGCCTACAGGGCTACAACTTAATTTTCTTTTTCCGGTTGGTCTTCCCAAAAGATATAGAATGCCAATAGTTATCCATACAACTACTATTGTGTCTCCTGCTTAATTTTCTCCATTAGACATCTAGGAAATAAGTTGTGTGTGTGGATCTCCATGTAACTACTGCTATGAAGGATTTTTAAGTTGATGTTGAAATCATAGAAAAATTAAACGACATTGTTAATGAAAAGAAACCATATTATTAGAAAAATACATCAATGAAAAGAAACCGCCTTATTAGATAAAGATATCAACAAAACTTGAATTCATTGTAAGGACCAAATTTGAAAACCATTCTTAAACAACAACAAAAATGACCAACCAAGCCATACAACAACAACACTGCAGATGTGTATTACATATTACAATATTTCCCTATTAGATGTGGAAAACTTTCCTTTTAATTACATAATTTTTTGAATTTATAAAGCTTGAAGTTTTTAATGGAGATGGAAGTCTATTGATAGTTTTCTTTGATTGAGCAATGTTAAGAGAAAAGTTCAATTACCTTGGTTGTTGAAGGTATATATTTATTTTTTTGGTTTGCTTTAAATTGTTTCACGCTGAACAAAACATATAGTATAAATTTTAAACAAATGAAACTAAAAAGACCTTTTCCATTGTGCAAATAGATTTATATTTCAATGATGTAAATATAAATATTTTTGAAGATTATCTAATGAATAGAAGAAACATATGGTTACCTTTTTTCAATAGAATTTGAGAAAAATGTTTACCTATCTACTAAATTCTATTAAGATTTTATAGTGTTTTAATGTAGCCACTTTTTAAATTTTAAATATTAAGGGCACCATTTTATTTTGGCATTTTTTTTATAAAGAGTTTATTTAATATACACTTGTTAATAGAACTATAATTTTGTTTATAACTTTTCATCTTTGAAGGGTTAGATAAATATATGCCCTTCGAAATAAAATTAAGACTGACCCTTCAAATTTGATCACTGCTTGCGAGATATGTAATTGTAAATGGAAATTAGCCAGATGCGGTACAACCATTCAAGGAAGCTAGTGAGTAGCACCTGGTGGTTTCTGGTTTTGCAGAGCGGTAATAGCGGCGTTATATGGGAGAGCTTCGAGAACCTGGCTTCCTGGTGGTGTTATCCGTGTGGAACCTTCCAATCTCAGTGAATTCTAAAACTGATCAAAATGATAGAAAGCTCATAATCCCCTGATTCATAAATGAAAATAGTTGAATAATATTTGAAGAAGCGAAAGACTTTGGAGGCTTTCTGTTATGAGAGGAGTCGAAAGTTGGGCTGAAGTCACATGAAAGGTTGCTTGAAAAGCAACCCGTAGTCGCCCTCCCACCAAAAGCCAATACTGGTTGAATAACTGCTATGTTCAGAGATTGTCGTTAATGTTTGGTAATTTAAAAAAACTAACCCACCGTTGCCACAAACCACTTCTCAGGTTACACGTGCCGATTTTGGTGGGGCTAACCTTTAAGTACCTATGTTATTTTGGCTCTTTACTATAATTGATAGAACTAGTAAATATATTATAAGAAAATTTTTATAAATATTATTTATGTCCTATTTAATCTTATTTTTAATTTTATTTTTACATATAAAATGATTATATATTGTTATTTTATTGAATTAAAGTAACAATATTAATGTCAAATATAGAGTTTTGGAATATGTTTTCTCGACCAAAAAGTAAAAATAGTAAAAACACAAAATCATTACAAAAGTTTGCAATAAGAAAAATGTAAAAGGCATTCACTGAGTGGATATCATTTATTTTTTTGTTATCAATAAATATCTAAGAGACTAGAGTAATGCTTACTTTGATTTTCTGTTCGCATAAACTTTTGTTCCATGTGAATATGTGCTACTTTCAGTGTCTCAAAAAATTCCTAATGTTGGTAAATTCTTTGTTTCCAAGAATTTAGGACCAAACTGTGTAATGTACCGATCCCCAAGAACCAATCAATAACCACTAGAGAACCATTAGAGAATCACCAAAGATTTGAAGGCACTTCACATGCCTAAATATTGGAAAATCAAGGACTAGCCAAAGCCCAATTAATTATACTTTATTATTAGTCCTTGGTCATACTTCCAAGCTAAGAAGGAAATAATGATGGTTATTTAAGTGAAATGCTACTCCATGCTACTCCCACTCCACAAAAATCTCTCACATGACTCTTAGTTGTATTTAGAAAAGCCCAAGCCTAGAAGTATCAATCGTGGGCCCGATGGAAATCTCCTTCTTTAGCCCTTTGAGCTAAGTTCCTTCATTGCTATTTTTTATTTATGCACCACATGCCAAATATTTGGAACCTATTATGAAGATGGTTCTATTCTCGAAACATTTGAAAAAATATCTTTATTACTAAACGTTTGATTCTATTATTATGTTGATAAGTATGTCTATTTTAGAATTTAAATTTAATTATGAATAATTATTAGGTGGATGGTAGAGATTTAATCTCCATAGGATATTTTAGAATATTTTTAGAGGTGTACATAAACTAAAGACTAAGATTTATTTATAAAGTAGTTAGACTTTTTATTTCATTTTAATTAAATTCATTAATTAAAAAACTTTCATTCAAACAGGTGTCATATGAAATGAATTATGGTTTTTTAAGCAGATGCTATTGATAAACCATGGTATTGGCCCATAATTTTGTAACTAAGTCTATTTACATATTAAGAATCTCCGTGATTCTCCATAATTAAAAATCTTATTACATGTTTTTTTTAAATATTATAGATTAAATTATATATTAATTCTTTTTCATAATGAAAAATATCGCAATTTAAAAAAATAAATGAATTGTTATAATATTTTTAAATTTAATAATTAAATATATATGAGATTTTTTTAATATTATTATAAACTCATATTATACCATTTACCATCGTTTAATTTAATATAATCATATTACTAACTAATTAACCGGTCTAAAATCTAAATTTATATAATATTAAACCTTCACAATAAAAATAAAAATAAAAAAAATTCTTACTGAAAACGAGTTACCAAGAAAACTGAGAAAAAAACAAATAAGTAGTATATTGACACATTTTTAAAAGTACCCGAAGGAAAAAAAACATCTTCGTATTAATGAAGTAAAAAATAAAAACAAATAATTACCACGTATTTTTAGAAGCAGTTGTCTATAATTAGATTTTTTGGAAGTCTTTCCGGTGGGTTTTCCGGTCAAAATCCGGCAGCAATTTATTGGAATCGCAAGTTTGATAGTTAGTTTCTGCACAATCAAAGTGCCCCAGGGGTTTTTCAGGGTGTTGAATCAAAATATACAGTTAAAAAACCATTTTAACTGCAGCAAATCAAGATTTAACCGTCAGTGAAATCTCCAAAAAATCGCATTATAGACAACTCTTTTTCAAAAAAATAAAATCTATCTTCGAGAAAAACAAAAAAACTTCGCAAAAAGAAAACATCTCTTTATAAGCATATATAAGCATTTTTAATTGACATATTAATAAGTAAAATAAAATCCTATGTCACAGTCAATAAGTAGAATAAAATCTTATATGGACAGATTCCAAACACTAGTTGAATGAGCTGTACTGAAAATCCTACGTAAAAAGGTGACAGATCTTTGACAATGGAACATATAAAACAAAAAGGTTTGACACCTTCATATTGCCAAAGTTCAATATTTGCCCATATTTGTACATCGCCGATTAAAACCGTCCAAATCACTGCGGTCCTGACTATGTGACAACGTAGATAATCACTACCTTGTATTTGCAGACACCTATTTCTGTGCATCGTGCCTTCACCCTATCCAGGGTTTCCAAATATTTATAAATTGTGTCTCGAGGTTTCGGATAAATTCCAGTTCCACTGCCTGCTACGAATCCGGAATCTTCATCAGTTGCCATGGACGCTCTTCTGAAGCAATTTGAAAGACTTCAGAGACCAATTGATCTCGTGCAGACGCTACATGAAACCCAAGTGAAGCAAGTCCCTGCACGCTACATCCTTCCTTCGGAACAGAGACCATCTCGTCCTCTTCAAATCCAGCAGTCTCTTCCTGTCATTGATCTAGCAGGCCTGGAAGATACTGATCAACGCTTCAAGATTGTCAGTCAAATAGCCCAAGCATCTCAGGAATGGGGTTTCTTTCAGGTTTGTCATTGCAATCACAGTTTTTGCTTTTCTTTTCTTTATCCAACCAATTTCCTGGTCGCTTTGGATTCTGATTTCATGGGTTTGCAATTGTTTTGAAGATAATAAATCATGGCATACCTGTGTCATTGCTAGAGACTGTGAAGCGTGTTTCACAGGAGTTCTTTGATCTTCCTCTTGAAGAGAAACGGAAACAGTGCCCTGTGAGGCCTGGTCTTCACATGCTTGAAGGCTACGGCCGGTTCTTTGACATCTCTGATGACACGGTCCTGGACTGGGTTGATGCCCTAGTTCATTATATTTCTCCAGAGTGGGCCAAAGCAGTTGAGCACTGGCCCAAAAACCCCTCCACATACAGGTACAACTCTATACAGATATAGATACACACTGTGAAACCTTGATAATGAGCTAATTGCGTCCATACTGATACATTTCTGTGTGCACTGTGAAGAGAAACATATGAAAAATACGGCGAAGAGGTAATGAAGGTTATGGAGAAGTTGCTGGGTCTTCTTTCCCAGGGTTTGGGGCTGGACCCAAAGTATATCCAAACCCTCAATAAGGAACCCCTGCTACAAGTCAGAATCAATTATTACCCTCCTTGCCCTCAGCCAGATATGGTGAATGGGCTTAAACCCCATTCAGATGGCGATATGCTTACTGTTCTGCTGGATGATGGGGTGGACGGTCTCCAGGTTCGGAAAGATGAGGATTGGTTCACTGTGCCCTCTGTTCCTGGAGCTCTTATTATCAACATCGGGGATTTGTTACAGGTCAGTGAAATTCTTTCAACTCTTTTTGGGACTTTAATCATTTCTCTGATTTGGACTATGTCCTTTGGTTACAATTTGAGCGTAAAATGATATGGGGATTGTGTAATGGCAGATAGTAAGCAATGGGAAATACAAGAGTGCCGAGCACCGGGCAGTAGCGAATACAAAGCAGAGTCGCATGTCTATGGTCATGTTTTTGAGTCCACAAGAGGATGTGTTGATTGATACTGCTGCCGAACTGATCGATGAAGCTCATCCCAGCTTGTACAAAGCCGTTAAAGGTGGGGAGTATGGAACTGAGTATATGAGCAAGGATCTTCGAGGAAAAGACGCTGTACATGCTTTACGTATAGAACAGGCGTAGGAAGTCAATGTCTAGTCCTTCAATTACATTTTTATAAGATGTCTATCTAGAGAACTATTCAAGGTATTTGAGTGGAAACTATAACTATAAGATAGCTGTAGGTGTTTTGAGTCAAAGATGTAATTTGCTAGTATATTATGTATGCAAAATAAATATAGGGGTATTTCATTGTTTTGAGTGGGTGTTTCAGTGCCACGTGTCTGGGTATTTTGAGTGGGTATTTCATTGTTTTGAGTGGGTGTTTCATTGTCACTTGGTTGTGGTTGTGCGTTTTGAGGGGAAGATGTAATTTAGAAGCATATTATATATATAAATACGATATATACATATATATATATATATTTGTTTGGAAATCTCTATTTATTAGATTTTTTTTGGAAACTTGTTAAATATTGATTGTCTTGTTTTAAATGGTTTTTTGATTGTGTATTGGATTTAGCAAGCTCAAAACTTTTTGCGACATTTATGATTGTGAAGGGTTTACTCATTTTAATTTGTGATTTCAATAAATCCCTACCACATTTTAGACAAATTAAATTGGAAATAAAACCAAAAAAACTTTCTAGAAAAAAAAAATTAGAAAAAAAAGCCGAGAAAACTTTTCAAAAAAATGATAAGTTGGCACTCCCTATATGTTCTATATATGTGTTTAACTTCATTGCCTGTTTAGTTTATTTTTAAATAAATAAATAAATTTGATTAAAATATTAATAATCACTATGTGAAATATGGAAACATTACCTAATGTAAATTAATTTAATGTAGAGGAATATCTAAATGAGTTTTTGATCTTTAAAATTTTTAGATTAAAATGGAGTTATTTTAATTTAATTTAATTTGATTGTTTTTCTCTTTGATATTAAAAATCAAAATGAATTTTTTCTTGTCCATGGAGTTTGGGATAGGTCTTGGGTATACAGGGACTCTGTTAAGACACTCCTTGATCTGAAGTCACCGGTTCAATTCCCCACACAGATCACACAATACCTCACTAAATATAAATAGAGTAAAAATACAAATGTGTGATCCCATGGCCATATACATATTAATGTGTTATACATTAGGTGCCACCTTAAACAAAATTCATACTACTTTGCAAGACTTATTAATCAAATATCAAGTCCATGATAGAATGTAGCCATTTTCCATTGTCCTCAATGTTAGTTATTGCATTTCATTAACGTAAACATCACCAAAATTTTCTCTGACGCTTGCACATTTTAGTACCATCTTAAAGTACCTTTAACAAATTTAGATAGCCTTGCTACCTTTTAAATTTTCTTCAACATGTACCCTACCTTCTTATGGGTCATCTCTAACAATTGGTTGTGATGATTCATCTTCTATTTTGTTGCTTCAATTATTAAATCATTCAACTTTCCTTTTAGTAATCGACAGTGTTTGGTAGTCAACATGTCTCCATTGTCAAATGCCACATAGACGCCCCCTCACTGATATGATCTAACTAACACAATATTGCTAACAATTAGTAATATCTCAATCCATCTCATGCGTCTAATGTTCATTCTCGGAATCAAAATATACACAATAATGGACCCTACTTTAGTCGATACACAAGTGGAATTTGTCTTCGATATTCTTTTAGTTGAATATTTTCTATCAATCAATGGACTTGGTTCAATCAAATTCCTCAATGAATCCCACCTTTAATTTATCGCCTTCTTCTAATCAATCCAATTTAATATTAGCTACCCTAATGTGGTAGGTGGCTTGCAAAATTTGCAAAACCACATATTTATGTAGAATGATTTTGCCTTCAAAATGACTTCCTCTTTTGATATACCTTGCCACTTTGTACCATGTGATTTACCTTTGCTAAATATTCTTCACATCTACCTATAAAATTCCATCTAGTTCCACTCTTCATTAGTTAATGGGATTTTGTTTGAGTAACCAACTCATTGCCAAATTAATTTTTAAGCAAGAGGAATGAAAGACAAAAGGAGTCTTTTGTTGTTAGGAACATATGGTGCATAATCAAGATCACCCATTTTTTTCTCATACCTTATATGGCCTATAAACTTGGTATGAAGTTTGGTTTTACCTATGATAGTTGAAGGGTTCCCTATTTATAGCATTGTAATTGGATTTCAATATTATGAAATTCTATTCTATTGTGTATACATCGAATGCTAATACTAGTTTCAACATTTTATTTGTGTATGTACATATATATCAATATGACATGTTAAATATATCAAGATTAAAAGAAAAATAAAAATAGAATAAGTGTTGTCATGGCATTCAAGAATTATACATTTTTATATTTAGTTAAAGAATAGTAAGGATGTCTACCTGGTGTGAGCACATAAGAAACATACATTAAAAAAAAAAGAACTGTAGTTTCCTTTCAACTTTGCCACCTTATCTATTAACTAGCTTTGTACAAAAATATTCACAAAACCCACGTCGTAGTCCATGTCAAGAGAATGAGTTACCTTCAATAGTTTTAACTAAAGCAATATAGAAATAATATCAACTACTAATTTATAAGTCGATAGTTTTAACTAAATTAATATTTAAATAATATCAACTACTAATTTATAAGTTATGATATCATACAATTCATTAAAAATGACCAGAATGGAGGTGCTTATTTCATATAAAGTCTCATTAAGTAGCATCCTTGTCTCTCTCCTTTTACTATCACATGTTTGTTCTCATGCCTTAATTGTTCCAAAACCATTCTTATATTTTTTTTTCTTTTTTTCTTTAATTTTACCTCCTATCCATATTGTTTTTAGTGACGATTTTGATACGATGCTATTAAAATCAATGGAAAAAATTCCTTATATACACACCCTATCAATATAAAAATTATATACCTTTGATGTTTCAATGAGTTTCTATAATTCCATCTCTAACTTGTAAGAAACAATAGTAACAACTAAATCTTGGCAAAAGTTGCATTGTTCACTACCCAACCATATTACAAAATCTAAATCTAGTGATTTTACTATGAACATCAATTCCTTTACAACATCATCCCTGTGAAAGAATGCATATATGAGCTTGTTACATATAGGTTTAACATAAATATCCTCAAAAGTGTGGAAATTTCCCATAAAGTGTGATTCCATGACATATTAGGTTGTATATTCACATCGATGCTTATGTATTGTACTATGATGGCCACAATTTATTTCTCGAGTACTAAATATTCGAAAAGGGTTTCTACAAATAATTTTAAAACAATTTCCCAATAACTTATACTTGGATCCCAATATCATTCCCCTCCCTTGTCAATCCCTTTTGTCCATATATATATATATTAATATATATATATATATATATATATATATTAATATATATATATATATATAAATATAATATATAATATATATATATAATATATATATATATTCCCAAGGAAAACATCATAGAATTCCGTCTCCTATAGAATATCTAAACAAAAGGTGGCTCGACTACCAATGATAGTGATAGTTGGTCACCCAATAGGATTCAATTGGACATGAATCTCAAATAGACTAGAACTAAGGACCTCATGATGAACTTGACCTTGAAACAAAGCATTCAAACATATTAGGCTAATCCACTAATCTTTTTTTTTCTCTGAAGAATACTTCATGGGATTCCCCCCTCTTTCGCAGAAATATTTGGATGGAGGAGAATGTGAACCTCCAACTACATAATATTGAGTGATTTGACCTAATTTGAACTTGTGACCTAGTGTCTCCCCATCAACAACATCCTTTTTGTGAAATAGTTCAACCAATTCATCTTGCTCCTATTACAATCATAATGAATATATGTTCTATTTCTTTCTTTATTTTTACATCTCAACTGATCTTTTTAAATGTAGGTTTAGTAATTGAGGTTTCCTTCTAGGTAAGTTTGGAATACCATAAGTAACAAATGCCATAAATTGATAGGAGGTGACCACTTTTCATCCCAAAATTTACGTGCTCTATTACAAATCTGGTGTGTCATTAGCAAGTTGGAATTTAAAGTATTAGAATCATTTTCTACTCATTATCTTGTAGTTAAAATTCATTAGATGTGGATCTAGATAAATCTTGAATTTGAATATCTTGTTTATGAGAAGATTCTTCAGCGAAAATCACATAAAAATTCATATTGTCGACGCATTTCGAACCAATGAGTGTGGTTCATCGTCAAGGCGAGTTGAAGAACCAGATTTAGGTTGCATGTTAAATAGGGGGAGCAGGTCATCCAACGGCTATATTTGACTGAGAAATGGCTAAATTTGACTGGGTAACTGGACTAAACCAACGGCTACTAAGCAATGGCTATGATTGACTAGGCAAGAAGACCAAGGGATAGGGAAAGGAAAAATTAATTAGTTAATTAAGTTTTTAGTTATATTTATTGCCATATGCTAGTAATTAATTGTTAAGAGAATGAATCAATAATCCATGAAAAGGCCTTTTTTTTTATTAAAACTCAATAGACAAATAGTTAGTTAATTAATTTAAGGGTTATTTTGTTATATTTATTAAATTGCCTAGAACCACAACCTATCAATAGGTCTCTTAATTATTATTAAAACCATCTAAAATGAATAAAACATATATCCATAATTTATGAAATAAAAGGAAAAATTAAATAGACAACCTCTAAATTAGTTAAATAATGACCTCATACTAACTGAAATGACTTGGATAATTAACGATTTTAACGAGTTAATTATAAATAATTATACATATATTTTGTGAACTTTTGCAGTGCTACTTTCTATATTACGAAATCAAAATCTACATCCATCCTTCATATGTTCCAGATGGTTAACTTGCCCGAAGGAAACCAGGGAACGCCCTGTTTGCATTATATCTAGACCAAAATTTGAAAATGTTCATCTCCTTGGTTATATCATATATGCTCTTTCAAGCTCTACTAATTATTCTATCTTTTATTCTATGATAATACATCCGAAAAATAGTTTTTTTACTATAATACTTCAAAAAACTATCCAAGAAACCTACTTCATTAGTCCTCATCTAAGGAAATAACCGGGGCAGGCACCATGGCGTTTGTACGAGGAGTCTCGTTTTTCTGCTCCATTACCCATTTCATCCCCCTCAACATTTGTTCCATTTTTTCCAATATGAGATTATTACGAGAGGCCTGGATCTAAACCTCAACTATTTCCTTAAAGAGCATAGACTCTATATTTTCCAATTCTTCCTGTGTTTGATTCCTTAACTGATCATCCCACTGCCTCCTTTCCTCCTCTTCTTCCTCCCAGACTGCCTGATTCATTTCCATAGCACAGGCTACCACGTGCTTCATTATCCAATATTCTTGGATCGACTTATTGAACAGAGAGTTGCAGCTCCGTGTATTACCTGGATCTGGTACTAAATCCTCCCATTCACCCTGGGAATCTCCTGGTTCGAGATGATGGATCTCAGCTCCCGTTGCCAACCATTTATCTTTTCCTAGATTTCGAGGGAATTCCCGACCATGTAAGCATTTATCATATACATCCTTTGCTCAACCTCTGATTTCCTTCCTCTGTGTTTCAGGTTACTGCTCGATCCTTATTCCTGGGTCTGAACTTGTTTCTCTTTCCTCGGAGCCATCTTGCTACTTGCCTGGAGACTGTTCTTGATTGTGTCTTTCTTACCTATCAATACATGAGAGCACAAATCAGTAACTCTATTGAGAATTTCTAGTTTAAACCATTCACTTACCCCCCTTGCATTAATCTGGTTATCCCAGTTTTGCATATGGTGAGATGGCCCGAACCACTCCACAACCTAACCTGAAATTCGACCTGTTTCCTTTCCTCCACTCTCTACTTCTCTATACTTCCCTCAATGCCCCTCTTGTTGGTTTTCTATGTAATTAGACATATCAACTCTTCTCCTCGGCGGTCGGGGGAAATTGCTTTCACACCTCTTTTCTGGTGGATTTATACTCTTGGCCTTACTTGATTTGCCTATAAGATAGACAGGGGTAGGGTTCCTGCTGCCAACAAGTTTCCCTGTTCTTCCTGAGTTTTTACCCCTCCCCACCCTGCAAAGTTTCCTAAGATTGGGTTTTTCCTTCCTCCGAGGGCCATAATTCTTTCTTCTCATGACACCAGCATATCTGGTGGAGTAAAGACATTTCTTCCTATATCTAGGGATTCCTGTTACCAGACTACATTTGCCTTTCGACTTCGGTTTCATGGACACCTCTGAATAATTACATAAACTCCTATGTCTATCTACCTCTAGAACAACAGAACAGGAGAATGAATTTACATACCACCTTTCCTTGCCAGTACTAGAGCTTTTGTTTGAACTATGTGCGTTTCTGCTACCTTTCCTCATTCCCTCCTACTTCGTGCTCTGCTGCATGCAAAATCCTGATGCCAGCTCAAGCCCTCGTTTGTATAATCCCCTCGGCCTTCCGTCCTTACCTCCACCTGTCCTTTTCCTTTCTCGGCTCTCTTCCCCAAGTACTTTGCTCGGTATTTGTCTCGACCATTCTGTCTCCCTTTACTCATCATAACTCCTACATTCTCCCAGCTAGTCCTATTGTACCCTTTCTATCCTACCGTTGCCACTTGCCATCACTTATCATCCTCTTGTCCCGACTCCCCACATTCCCTCATTTCTATTCTTAATTGTGCCTCGGTTCTCTCCTCTGCCCCTTTGGGTAATCCTACCCTGCCCTACCCCATTAGCTACCCTCCTCCGTCATCTGCACCACCCTTGTCCTTTCTCACGAGTATCCTATCTGTCGTCACCTGCTATGTCATTTCCTCGCATCTGCCACTTACTAAATTTTCCTGACCATTCTCCTCGGGATTGCTATTGCCATCATTATCGACATCGAGAAGTTTTTGCAATTGCTCTCTCTCCTCCAAGAGTAGGAGCTCCATTCCTCCGCTATCTATTGACTTTCCCCTATTTCTGCTTCCCTAGTTCGCTAACCAGTCTGTCGGTTGATTACTTGATCGTCTTACATGGGTGGGGATCAGATAGCCTATTCTGGTGATTAGGTTCCCTATTTTGCTGATTAGCCACACTGTTCGCCAACTCCTGCTTATTTTTTCTGTTGGTTTCTTCTGTTGCAATTGCTGTACCATATCCACCACCAGTTTCGAGTCACCTTCAATTTGGAGGCTCAGAAACTTTTCCTGAATCGCAATTTCAAAGCCGCGCTTCAGCACGTGTAGTTCTGATTCGTTATTGGTCGCCTACCCACAGTCCATTGAGAAAATTCTCAAAGTTTTTCCTTTGTCATTCCTAAAAACCCCCCAAATTCCTACTTCACCCGGGTTGTTTTTTGCCACCCTGCCGAAATTTAATTTTGCAAATCCTTGTGGCGGATGCCTCTACTTTTTTATTTCTTCAACCTATTTGAATTGGTCTTTACTTTGGTAGCTGTCGAGCATGCTTTGTGTTAATTATAGCTGCTGCAAAATCTTCTCCTCTGTTTGTATGACCTTCCAGTCCTCTTCCTTCCATCATTTCGTTAAAATTGTTTCTCTCATATTCTTGATTATTTGTTTCCATATTTCTGCTAGGGTTTGCTTCTCTTCTTTGAAGATCATGCTGTTTCTTTCCTTCCATATGTTCCAAAGCAGGAACCTAGCTGACAACATCCATGCACGGTTTAACACCAAGTTTTGGTAAGGTTTTTCGGCTAGTTTTCCAATGTGTTTTTGATATTTTGGAAGTTTTTATAGCATCGTTCAAACAATTGATGATGATTGCTCCACAAGGTGTTGCTGACAGTGCATTTGTTCATGAGGTGTTCCATCAACTCCTCTTGCTCATTGCAGAGCGTGCATCGTGAGGGTCCCTGCCTTCCTTTTCTCTGTAATTGATCCCAGGTAAGTGCCCTTCCATGATACAGGATCCATAAAAAGAAAGTGACTTTTGGCCAATGTTTTATTTTCCATAATTTTTTCCATTTCTTTGACTCTGTTTGTTGATTCTGTTTTGCCTTTAACTAATACCCTTATGTGATAGAAAAGGTTCCTTGTATTCAGGTTCGATTTCTTACCTTGTTTTTACTGCCACTTTTCGGGAGGCCATTTATTTGTTATAATCACCCCATCATTCAGTGTCAGGAGCTACTACCTAGTCCTCCTTCTGCTTCCAATTGCGCCAATATTTGCCTATAATTGGTTTTCAGAAGTTTCCAATCACATCCCCCTCTGTCTGGGAGGCGAATGCTTGGATGACTTGAAGGGCTTCCTTATGGAGAAGATTTTCTCATTGTTTCGAGGATTCCTCCCAGAACTTAGTTGTGTCTCCTGCTGTTATCTCCCAGAAATTGTATTCTCTTATCAATATTTATTGCTCCTCGCCAAATTCCATATTGCTAATCCTTTTTCCTTTGTCTGACTTCTCATCCTATCTTCGGGATTCTCAATAGCCTCGTATTTCTTTTCCCAAATTTTCTTCCATAGGTCTTGGACACCTTGTGTCCACCTTCACCATAGTTTCGCACCCATCACTTGGTTGAGTATATAGGGGTCCGACAAACCTAATCCTCCATCTTTAGTTCATTTTCTTATCCATTCCCAAGAGAGTAAAGCCCATTTTCTTGTTTTATTGGTTCCTTGCCATAAAAATTTCTTGAACATGGCTACTAATTTTTAACAAATAGATTTGGGAACAACTTGGCTAGATATATGATATTGGAATGGATTGTATCACTACTTTTAGAAGAATTATCCGACTGGGGGTGTTCAAAGACTGGAATGTCCAGTTGTCTATATTTTTCCTGATCTTACTTATTAGGGGTCCGCAGTTAGCTACCTTGTATTGGTGCTCATTGAGCATGATGCCCAGATACTTTGCTGGGAAACTTCCTATTCTGAATCCCATTGCTCTAGCCACAAATATTTGGGCCGCTACCTATGTATTAAAGAAAATTATTTGTGATTTCTCATTATTGATCTCTATCCCGGATGCTTGAGTGAACTCAGAGAGAATTTTTAAGATCTATTGGGCTTCCTTAAGAGAGGCCTGGCCATAAAACATTACGTCGTCCATGAATTTCTAGTGTGTTATGGGAAGTCGATTCCCGCAAATTTGCAGTCCCTTTAGTTGTTCCCTAGCTAATCGCACTTTCACCAGCTTTCCCAGTTCTTCTGCTACTAGAATGAAAATAAACGGGGATAGGGGATCTCCCTATCTAAGCCCTCTCGATGGGTTAAATGCTTCGGATGGGGTTCCATTCAACATAACTGACATCACTGGTGTGCTCACCATTGACAGGATCCATTTTACCCATCTCTCATCAAATCCGTGAGCTTTGAGAATGCCTTCTAGGTACACCCAACTAAGGCGATCATAAGCCTTTGCCAGATCCAATTTGATTAACATACCTTTGTTTTGAGAATTTTTCAGAGAGTGGATTACCTCTTGAGCGACTACTATTCCATCTATTATCTGCCTTCCTTTTACAAAACTAGGTTGTTCCTGAGCAATGAGGTCGGGAAAAATTGGCTTAAGTCTGTTCACCATAATTGTAGCCAATATTTTGTACACTACATTACATAAAGATATTGGTCTAAATCCATGGGGTTCATCCGAGTTTCTGGTCTTTGGAATCAATGCTAAGAAGTTGGCATTAAGGGCCACATGCATACGGTTTGTACACATTGATTCTTCACTAGTTCCACCAGGTCTTTACTAATAAATCTCTAGGAGGCTTGGTAAAATTCAATGGTAAAACCATCAGGCCCTGGGGATGGGATAATAAAAGAAGATCAAGTAATGGGAGGAAGTCCTAGGGAGAAGGAGAAAGAAGAAAACTGTGAACAAAAAAAAGATATTGATAAACAGAAAGAGATAATGATGAGCGATATAGAACTGGAGATGGATTAAGGAATGACCCAGAGTGAGATGGAACTGGAGGACCATGAGCTATAGGAGATTCTCGACAGAGAACACCTAGATCTGGAAGGGTTCTTGATTCAGGGAACCACGGGTGGGGTAGAATCGTTACCTTAGGAAGAGCTCAATAGAATACAACAATTGTTTTTATGGAAAACTTGGGCTAAGGGGTTGGAGAAGGAAAAAAACAGTGACAAGTAAGATAACAAAGGTGTGAAAACAAAAAAGCACTCCTAGATTAGCACCTAGAAACCCACGAAAGAAAAGAGGCAGGAAAAAGCAGAACGAGCTATTGATGGAATGTGGAAAGCTAATGATAGATTTAGGTAAGATGAAAGATCTAGCCAGCTACTCCTTTACAAATCTTTAATTATGAAGTTCACATCTTGGAATATTAGGGGTCTAGGCAGTAAAAGAAAACAAAGAATGCTTAGTAATAGAATGAAACAAGCAACTCTGGATATAATTTTTATCCAGGAAACAAAACTTCCGTTCAAAAGTTAAGACAAATACATAGAAAATGGCTCAACAGATTTGAGTTTCTAGAAGTTAAAGCAGAGAATACAGCAGGGGCATACTCACTCTTTGGAACCCCCAAAAAATTGGCATAATAGATGCTGAGGCATCTAGGAATTATTTACTAGTGATTATTCATCCTATAGGAGATAGGGATACCTATCTAATCATGAATGTTTATGGCGCTCAAAGAATAGATGATAAACTTAGGTTTCTATATTCCCTTGTGGATCTCAGGGACAGACATGCAGGGATACCTTGGATCATGGGAGGGGACTTCAACATGATCAAATCACTTTAGGAGAAAAAAGGGGAACCAAAGCTCTAAGTAAAGACTCTTTAGCTTTTCAAACCTTTACAGATAATATGAAGCTAGTTGACATTGATACGAACAATGGACTCTTTACTTGGAACAATAAAAGAGGAGGAGAATCTCATGTATCCTCCAAGTTAGAAAGATTCATAATCTCAGAGGAGCTTATGCACATAGACAAGGAAATAATAGTGAGAGTTCTCCCCTTTGGAGGCTCAGATCACTCGCCGGTTCAACTAAAAATTCAGGGCATAGGTACCCTCAAGAATAGACCTTTCAGGTTTGAGAATATCTGGCTTTCCCACCCATAATTCATCAGCAATATGGAAAAATGGTGGGCAGAAGATTTACAGATTCAGGGAACTAGAATGTTCCTTCTACACAAAATATTAAAGCACGTAAAGCTTAGGCTCAAATATTGGAACAAGACTGATTTTGGCAATATTTTTGTTGGAAATAAATCCATTGAAAACAAAATGCAGAAACTCAACCAAGCCCTGATCATGAAAGGCTTTGATAAAGTCAAAAGTGATCAAGTTGAAAAACATCAGCAAGATTGGGAAAACCTGTGTAAACAAGAGGAAATATTTTGGAGACAAAAATCTAGAGTTCAATGGCTAAAAGAAGGACAACATAACACTAGATTTTTCCACAGATCCACCATGGTGAACCGAGCTCACAACAGGATCTCTTCGATCAAGGATGACGATGGGAAGCTTCATATCTCCCATGATGATATAGAAGCTGTGTTAGTTCGGCACTTCCAAGGCATAGCTCAAGAAAACAATTCAAACAGAGAACACTTCATGAGGGACTTAACTAGACATATACCTAAGCTGGTGTCTAGAGAGGACAATTTCAATATTAATAGGCCAGTAACTGAAGAGGAGGTTAGTGAGGTCCTCAAAGACATGCAAAATGGAAAAGCACCAGGCCTGGATGGTTTCAATGTGGATTTTTTTAAAGCTTGCTAGAATATTGTTAAACAGGATATTTTGAATGTAGTGGAGGATTCCAGGTTGAATAGAATTATTTTGAAGGTTCTCAACACCTCCTTCATCTCCCTAATCCCTAAACAGGACAACACTCAAACACCAGAAAGGTATAGACCCATAACTTTATGTAATGTGGTATACAAGATAATATCCAAGGTAGTGGCCAACAGACTCAAATCACTGCTTCCTACTCTAGTCTCTGGGGAACAATCAGGTTATGTAAAAGGCAGACAAATTCTAAATAACATCATTCAAGCTCATCAGGTGGATCACTCATTAACTAGCAAGAGGAAGGCTAGAATGATCATGCAATTGGACATAGCCAAATCTTATGATAAATTGAACTAGAACTATATCAGGAAAGTTCTTATTGCATTTGGATTTGATCATAATTGGGTTAGATGGGTAATGGCCCTGGTGACTTCATCCAACTTTTTGATATTGGTTAATGGCTCTCCCTCTGAGACTTTTCTTTCGTCAAGAGGCCTTAGGCAGGGGGATCAGCTCTCTCCCTTTCTCTTCATCCTCATGATGGAAGGACTTGGTCGATCTATCAAGCATGCCAAAGTAATGGGTAAAATTAAGGGCCTTCAACAATCTAAGAATGGACAGGCATTGACTCATCAACAATTTGTAGATGATACCATGTTACAAGGAATCCCCATAGTCAAGGAAGCTTTAGCGTACAAAAAAATACTAAATGACTTTGCTATGGCCTCAAGTATGGAAGTTAATCTTTCTAAATCAAAAATCTTTTTCTTTAATACCAATATTGCTATTCAGAGAAATATCTCCAGAATTCTAGGTTTTCAAAGGGATTCTCTCCCTTCCAAGTATTTGGGAGTTCCTCTAACTGCTAAACCTTTGCACAAGAGTATTTGGGAATCGTTGGTAAATAAGATACAAGATAAAGTCAGAAAATGGACCATCAGATCTTTAAATATGGCTGGTAGGTTGGTACTGACAAAGGCGGTCCTCCAATCAATCCCAATTTTCATGCTATCAACACTCCCAACACCAAAAGGAGTCTTACATCAATTCAAAAACATCCAAAGAAACTTTCTTTGGGGAAAGGAGGAGACAAGGAAGAAATGGGCCTTAGTTTCATGGGAAAAAATCTATCGACCCAAGAACCATGGGGTCCTAGGCTTGGATGATCAGGAGATTCTTAACAATGTCTTAGGGGCCAAACCATGGTGGCATTGTGTTAAAGAGCCAAAGGCTCAATGGGCAAGTATCTGGAAAGAAAAATATGTCAGCTCTTCACAGACTATTGATCTCATAAGGATGTCTAGAAATATAAAGGGCTCACACATCTGGAATAAGGCTTGGGAGAACATAGGATTAGTATAAAAAAATAGTTTATGGGAATGAGAGAGGGAGATATAGCACTATTCTGGGAGGATAAATGGCAACACGAACCAACACTGTTAAAAGAGGACTTTTTGGTCCTTAAGCACGAGACAAATACCCAAGGATTAAATAAGGTAAAAGATTTTTGGGATCATTCTCACAATACAGGAAAGTGGAGAACCTAGAGAAACATAGATTGCAGGGATGATAGCCCCTTGAAAACAAAAGCAGAGGTTCTTATGAGAATGCTACAACAAAGGAGGATTTTAGTAACAGCGGGGCAGGACCAACTAAGATGGGGCAACAACAAAGAGGGCACATTTAATCTTAAGGAAGCAAAAGGTATTCTCCTTGAGCTGGATTCCCATGATTCAGATAGAAACTGGCAGAACCTATGGAGGCACCAAGGATGGATGAAGATCAAACTCTTCATGTGGTTGGTTCATCACATGAAAATCTTGACTTGGGACAATATTAAGAAGAGGGGTGTGTTGGGGCCTTCCAGATGCCAGCTCCGTGAAGCTCAAGAGGAGACAATGGAACATCTTCTCAATAGCTACATTTTCACCTCCAGGTTATGGGATGCATTTGCCACCATTTTTCAACGGACCAATAGGGACAAAGGGAGTATCACCAATACCCTAAACAGTTGGAGAAGAAACTTTTCGGATAATTAATTTCTAAACTCTACTTGGGCTCTAACGCCAAGCTTCATTATATGGAATGTTTGGAAAGAAAGGAACAAGAGAATCTTCAAAAATGAAAAGAATCTCGCTCTTCGCCTGTTTGAGTAGACCTTAAAACAACTTAAGGAGACGGTCAGCACCACCATGTGTAATCACCCCAAGAATCCTCCCTCAGAGGCTAAAATGAGAATTTTCAAGCAGCTGAGTATGCAGGGGCTTATTCCACAAGTTCTGGATAGAAAAGTAATCAAAATGGATGCTGAGAAAGAATTCTAGCATCCTCCCCCAAAAGGTTTTTTGAAATACAACATAGATGGAGCTTCAAAAGGCAACCCAGGAACTGCTAGTTTTGGAGGGGTTTTAATGGATGAAGAAGGAAGTGTTCTCTTCCCCTTCCACTGCCATTTAGCAAGACCAACCAACAACATGGCAGAATTAATGGATTTGGAGCAATGCTTAGAGTTTCTGAAGCAGGATAACTCCCTAAATGTGCTTATAGAAGCTGACTCTGAGTTAATCATTAACTTGATCAAGAGAATTAGTTGTGAAACAATTCTAGAGAAAGTCTCAAAACACTGGAGGCTAATCTGAGTTTTCCAAAGAATTTAGGGACACCTCCAAGGACTACGCATAGTAAGTTTCAACCACGTGCGCAGAAAGGCCAATAAACTAGCGGATATTCTGACCAACCAAGGTGTAAGCTATATTGAATGTAGGGTTTCAATGGGGTGGCAAGTATTGCCTCAGAGCAGACTAAAAGCACTTTTTCACAATCAAGTGGAAGAGGACAAGGCGGTGTTTCGAAACAAAGCCAAGGAGGAAAGGTCTAAATGACTAGATCTTATTATGATTCACTATTTTTTATGAAACTGGTCTTTGGTGGGAGGTGTTATCACTCAAGTTGTCCCTAGGCTCCTATTAGGGATACGGCCGAGGTAACCACAAACCAATCTTCTGATTGCAGGTTCTAGCCCACCTGCAATTGGAGAGGGCTCTCTCCTTTAGATTCAACCTTAGTTGATCTAGATTCAACCTTAGTTGATGATTTTAGGCTAGCTTTCTGAATTCAAGGGAATGTTGACTGTGATTGGAAGGAAGGTAGGATTCTTGAATAAAGAGGCACAGTAAAGTGTCATAAGTTTTGAACCATTGGGAATGGAGTCACAGATTGAGGCATGCGAGCGTTTTCTTGGTCATAAGGGGATACAGAGCGGGATAGCCACACAGGATACAATACTCAGTCTACTGAAAGTACGGAATGAACATCAGGGATGAAAGGCAAAAGAGAATCATTTCATCATGCTGACAAAGGGGAGAAGTGGATGAGTGGGATCCCGGAGCAGTTAAGAATTCCAAAGACATGCACTCATATGTGAAAGAAACGGGGTAAACCAGATCATTTAAGAATACAAACTCATAACCATTTCTGAAGAAAACATCGAAAAGTGCAGAAATTGAACTTAAGGTGTAATGAAACAAATCTTAAGCTATTCTTTTTTTTCTGCAACTTAGAAAAGGCGGAAAGGTGATAAAACATAAAATAGATAGGGAAGAAAAACACTTATTGGATCATGCAGTGACACAGGAATTCCGTGATCATTCCTCGGCCAAGAGAAAACAGCAAGTTGTTTCACAATCCATGCTTTTAGCAATCTTTGATTATGAAAAATATGACAGTTACAGTGCGAGTCTTTACTCAGAGAAATTGCTAGAAAGGAAACTGACCAACAACTACTACTACCAACCAACCAACACTTCACAATATCGCTTCGGGTGGTATTTATAAAAAAAATATCAGGAAGACATCATTACAAGTGACCTTGACAGGTCTACTTAGAACTCTTCAAAAATCTAAATGTTGCTGGAATTAAATGCAAGTAAATATTTTTGGCTGCGCTGGGGGCAGCTGAATCGGAACAGGTGATGAGGTGGCCCTTGGGGACCAGATGCAGTGCTGCTGAAGTGAATGAGCTTCGGGGCTGCAGTTCGGCTTTGGTGCAAATTGAATGTGCAATTATTAT
>APFE030770367.1:0-13005 GCA_000404065.3 Pinus taeda | reverse complement strand
AACAGCTGTGTCATAGCCTTGTTTGAAGTCAAATGACTCACCTGACTTGGTTTGGAATTGTTCAATGTCATCATCTTTATGATCTTCTTGACTTAGGAAAACTTGGTGCTGATCATTAAGGCCCATTAGGTTGATGTGGGTGTCATCCATTTGCTCACCTGAATTGGATGTTTCAGCATAGTTTTCCTGGAACAGAGGTCTTATCTCTGGATTAGAATTGGCCTTGCCAACGTTATGGTTTTGATTTCTCCTAAAGTTTGGATTCCTGTTGGGGTTGTTTTGCGGTGCTTCCCATGATGCTTTTCTCTCAACCGATTCCACTCTATCACCCAATCTCTTCATACCATTAATTATTGCATCAAGTTTTTGGTCAAAGGCTGAGGGTTCTTCTTTGTATATGTTTCTCTTTTCCAATCTTGCCCTGTTTCTTTTAGCAATCAGGTTTGCTTCTACTGTGACAGCAACCTTTTGGGCATCTTGGAGAGTTTCAGGTGCTCTTTCCTTCAATTGATAAGCCATGTCAGGATCAAATCCATCAGGAAATTTGTATAAAGCCAAATCAGGAGGAGGTCTTAAGTTTTGTGGTATTGCGTTGCATACATTGTTGAATCTAGCACAATACTCCAGAACGGTCTCTTGAGAACCTCTCTTGATTGTGTCATATTCACCAAGTATGTGCAGGGGATGTTTCTTTTTCTCCCATATGTTAGTAAAGGCTTGGTAAAGCTCATCAGGTGTAGTGATGGTATTTATAGGAAGTGACCTGAACCAAGTTCGGACATCACCTGTTAGGCTTTGGACAAAAATTCTCATCCTCACACTATCATCATCTGTCTCATAGTTCTTAAAGTGATCCTACATCCTTCTGGTATGTTGAATGGAAGAGTAAGGGCCAGTGGAGTCAAAATATGAGATTTTGGCTTAGTAATCCTGAGGTAAAGCTACAGGATTAGTAGGTAATTGCAGAGGTGCATATCTGTTAGCCATGTTCACAAGGTTTGGGGGATTGACAAGGGCGACTGGGACAAAAGGAACAATGGGTACCACAGGGGGGATAGGTGTAGCAGAACCTAGAGTGTTCGTCAAGGGAGTAGGTGCTGTGGATGAAGATGTGGGTGGGGGGCTTTGAGATGTGGATGGTGAACTAGGGGAACTGGGGGTGGACCGAAAAAGAACCTTGATTGGAGTGGAAATGGGGTTGGGGTGAACTGTTTCTGGACTTAAGTCAACAAGCTTATCTGGCCCTTGCTGCTTCTTAACAAATTTAGGGATTGTGTTAGGATTTTCAAAGACAGGGGGTGGATTTGGGTCAGGATTTGACCTAGTGTACCGTGGATTCTTCTTGGGAGCTAGTTTCTAAACTAGTTTTTTGAGTTTTTTAGGAAAATTTTATATCTGCAAGGACTGGACAAGATTTTGAAATGGCTATATATGTCTCAAAGCTAGTATGAAGAATGACTGAAGCAGCGCTTCCCTAGAGCTGTTAGTGTTAAACAGAAACATTTTTAAAGGCTTCTTGACTGATATTCAGATTTCAACTGTAGCTTTAGCAGATATATAGCAACTGGAAAGTCCTAAAGAGGTCCCCAGTGGAGTCGCCATTTATGTTAACACCCAGGTTGTTCCCTTTGACTCCCAAGGGAATACGGCCGGGGTAACCACTAACCAATCTTTGGATTACAGTTTCTAGACCAACTGTAATCAGAGAGGGCTCTCTCTTTAAGGTTTATCTCTGTTCTGTGGAGATATTAGGCTAGTTATGAAGTAAAGGTTTTGGTTTATGTTTGGTTGGAAGGATCCTTTCTGTACCTAAAGTGAAAATCTGCAGATAATGTTAGTTCATTGGGCAATGGAGTCTGTGGCTACTGGTTTTTTGAAATCTTGAGTTTGAGCAGCTGGAATTACAGGGCCATTTAAATACTTCATGAAACAAACTTGAAATTGTGATCGTGAAATGTAAACAACCAGTGAAAAGCAATTAAGAATTTTCCACTAAGCTGGGGTGTGGGAAAGAGACATATTCCTCAGGAGCAAACTTGAATTCCTCAAACAATAATCACTGTGAAAGATATAGCGTGAAAGGGTAGCAATTAAGAATTACACCTTTATTACTATAACTGAAGAAAAACATTTATAATAGCTTAGATTGAGTTCAGGGTAATCTGTGATTAAATCCTGGAACTATTCTTTTTCCTTGCCATTTGCTGTAAAGCACAAAAGCATGAAAGAGATATGAATGATAACAAAACACATAACAAAGAGTTGTAAGGAAAACTTATTGTGCCATGAAATATGCAGGAATCCTGTAACTTTCAGCTAAACACCACAATGCAACAAACAACACAGAGCTTTGGAAATTCCACCGCTTTTGTATTACTAATCTGAGAATTTACAATAAAAGAACTCTAGAAGAGATCAACAACAACCAACCCCTGCAAACTCATGCGAGGGGGAATATATAGAAATGTTTCATACAAAATATCTCAGGCATTGAGTCGTCTGAGAAATAAAATATCTTCACCAACTCGTACAGGAAACGGATAAGAAGTTATTGTAGCTTTCAATACAACATAAATGCTCTTTAATTCTGTCAGAAGATTTCGACCTTTGGAGGTCACTGAGTCGGTTGAACGCTTTATTATAACTGATGAATGACATGTCTTTGCAGCTCTGTCCTCCTGTAGCTTTTCAGCCCTGTCACCTGTGACTGTCAGTGCTGCTGTGGTGGCCGAATGGTTTCGCTGAGTTTGGCTCAACCTCTTTTCTCCATACATGCTGATATATCAAAATTTTCCTGTGTGGGCAATTGATGTCTTAAAATTGCCTCTATAGTCTCATCCGCCTCTGTATATTTATAGAAATTTGGAGGTGTATCAAACAAGTGATTGATTTCATTCATGATAAAAAATAAGCTCTCTACCCTGTTGTAGAGAGTCTGTCCTGATGCTGGCCCTGATTCTGCTGAAGTGCTGGGCTTCTCTGAAATCTGATTAGTAGCAAAGGTGTTGAACCTCTTGGCATAATTTTCATGGGAAAGTAGTCTTCCTGAGGTGCCCATTAAGCTAGGAAGATCTCTGTTCTGCCATGCTATGAATTTGTCCATGAGTTTATTAATGTCTGTCTGCATATCCTGGCTTCTTCTCTCTAATGTCTGTACCAGGTTTCTTAGTGTTAGGACCCTTTTGACCATTGAAATGGTCTCAGTCCTATTGGAAATTCCCATTTTGACCAGCTCAGAACTTGTTCTGTAATTAAGCACATTAATCATTATGGTGGCAGCGTCAGGCATACTGCCTAGAGATGCGCTTGCTCTTTGGATTTCCCTATGTGCTTTTCCAATGAGCCCCATCTGCTCATGAATAGCCTCAATATATTCCCACTGGTCTGTGATGGATTGGCCAATATTGGCCCATAGGAATCTCTTGAGCTTAGTTGTTACTTTGTCAAGTGTGAGCTCTTTCTCTAGCTCATTTATTCTCCTTTTGAGATTCTTTACCTCTCTTTCTTTCTCAGCTATGTTTTGCTTGGATTTATCATATTTTTCATTGAGGTTAGCCAAAGTTTCTTTGGCTTGACTCAGCTCTGTCATTTGGGCCTCCAAGACTTGAATTTCATTCCTGAGATTCTGCATGTCCAGACTTTGAGCCGGCTCTGTTGTTGGTACTGAGGTAGAGGGTGCTGCTTGCTCTGTCTGCTGAATGGGAGGGGCAGTGGTTTTAGGAGCTTCTTCCAGATTGATTGTTTCTGGAGGGGGATGAGAATTTTGGCCTGCCTCTTTTTGTTGCAATGCTGCCTGAAGTGCAGCCTCTGATTCCTCCAACTTTTCTTGTGTTTGGATGAGATATTTATATAGTGACACCAGCATAGCTGCTGCATCCTTGTCATGTCTCAGCTGGGCAACTTCTTCAGTTTGGGGATGAAGAGTTGCTGGGATCTTGATCATTTTCCTTAATGCTTCCATATCAGCATCCCTTAGCTTCAACAGCTCCTGCACTGCTTTCACATCTTTAGGATCATGCCCAAGCTCTATTATGATGTCCTCCAAAGCTTTGATCCTATTGTCCTTCGCTTGAGAGGATGCTCTTTCCAACTCAAGTTGTGCAGTTGTATTATTTAGGCTATTTTCTAGCCTGTAGTTCACCAATGTTTTATCTGCCAAGGAAGCATATACCATCTCACCCGTTTGCTTGTGTAATTCAATCTGATCCATCGGGTGGATGTCCTTGGCAAGGACCTCAAGGTTGGTCCTGATGTAATCTGCAGCTGACTGTGGCTGCTGCATGGTTGGCATGAAATGGCTCATAATCATCTTGCCCTAATGGACATCATAAGCAGACATAAGTCTTTGCTGGTTGGTGGGAGCCATTTTCAACAAATGATTATATAATTGTAACCTTATGGGCTCATTCCTCTTCTTTATGTCCTTGAACTGCTGCTTGATGCTCTGTTCACCTCCTCTTTGTTGCCTTGAGGAGCTAACTTCTCCTCTTGCTGTCCTCTCTTGTTCCTGCTGGAAGGAACTTGCTGAGGCCTCCATGCTAGGTGGGCCCATTCCCAAAGATTGCCCTATTGGCATTTTTTCCTCTGAAAAAGGATTTAATCTTTGCCTCTTTTCCCCTTGAGTTGTTGATGTTGTGAGGGGAGTCTCTCTGTCCCTTTTCCTACTTATGTCCTCCTTTTGTGTGGTTTGGAGGACTGAAGCTTCAGCTCTTGTTTCTTGCCTAGGAGGCACGATTTGTGCTAGCTGCTGCTCAGTGACCATTGGGGCCTCTGTTGTTTGCTCTTCTTGCACTGGCTGCTCCTTTTTTTGCTGCTGTACTTGTTGTTGTTGTTGTACCTGTTCTTCCTGAAGTGGCTGCTTTAGATCCATTTCTTTCTCCTTGCCTTTGCTAGAGGCTTGATCTGTAGCTTTGACTGCCTTCTGATGTGCTGTGGAGGATGAGGCAGCTGCTCCCACTTGAGTGCTTGTAAGGGCGAATACCTATGTAGGAAGTTCTAAGTCAGCCATCTTAAGGAGATTTCTTCTTGCTCTTTCATTTAGTTCTTCTTGTGTGACAGGTTCCTCTAATGTGCCTCTCTTCCATTTTGTTTGATTTGCATATTGTTCTATGTGAGGCAACCTCACATGGTCATAACTGGACAGCCTATACTTGACCCTTCTTAAGGTTATGAAGTGATTGGGGTCATAAGGTTTCCAGAGGAAACTGGTCTTTAGGCCAAGGCCTTCTAGCATTCTGTCTGCCTCTTGCCAGCCTTCCTCCCTTTTGTTTAAAACAAAGTGGCCCAGTTGGTTTTTTACCTTCAGCTGTGCTTTCTTGCCTTTGCCTATAAAGTTCTTCACATCAACATTCCCAAACTGCCTGAAGTATTCAAGGGCAAACAACCTCATAGGCACATATTTGGGCAGTCTGTATGGGGGTAACTCACAACCATATATTCTGATAATGGTGTGATTTTGGTAAAAATAACAATCCCCAATGCTGTATACCTTGAACAATTGAAGGATCCTCTGCATCTCATCGGTTAGTCTTGGAGGAGGTGAGCTCAGGAACAAAGACATGGTTGGGTGGATGAAAAGGTCTATAAACTCACAGTAAGTGTATGGAGAATAGGCTCTGCAGTGAAAAACTGAGGTCCAGTACACTACTGACCTTGGATTTCCTTTTGCATCCACTCTTTTCATATCAAAAGAAAATTTCTCATGTTGATAGTATAAAATTAAGTGGTAGATGTAGGAGGAGTATCTGAACACTCTTTCCCTTGATAGGTTCATCAATTGCTCATGCATTTTGTCTGATATGTAGGTGGCATAGTCATAGCAGATTGGAGTTTTGCCAGGGGAAAACATGAGCATCATTACCAGTACAGTTTCATCAATATACTCAATTGAGTTATAACCCAAAATGGGACTGATCATATCTGCAAGGTCCCTGCCCAATGGGTTGAGGTAAACATGCAAAATGGGAGGGTATTGCACAGTATCAGATTTAATATACAATTGGTTCCGCTTGGTGATCTGAGCATCTGTCATCTTAGCTCCTTGATTTATCAAATCAAACAAAGATAAAGGAACCAATTTCTTCTCAGTCTTGAATTGCAGCATCTCTCTGATGGCCTCAGGGGTAATATAGAAAACAACTAAGCCTGAGGGGTTAAGCACAGCTCTCTGAGTGGGATCATACCCTTCAACACATAGGTGAATTAGGTCAGGAAATTGATTGACCTAAGGAAGCTTGAAGATTGGGAGGAAGGAATCCCGAATGCCCAATACATCTATTCCAATCTCATGTTTAGCCTTTAGTTCATTTAACAGGTGGATGTGGAACTTGCTTTTCAATAGGAATTCCTTTGAGATTTGATAATCCAAATCTGCTAATACCTGTCACTCCAATTCTCTCTGAGGGGCATTCAAAGGGGCAATATTCAGGGCCACAGGTGCTACTGGTGTATCCATAGTTACTTCAAAACTTTGTTTTATATGTGAGTTAGTGTTACTGTGCAGAGTAACAAACAAGAGAGTTTCTTGGAAAGAGAGGGGATTTATTGAGAAATAGAGAGCAGACGGGTAAATTGTAGCAATTGAAATACTGCACACAACACTAAAAGAGGGGCAAATACTTGTTTTTGTCAGGCTCTTTCACAGTAATTAGGTGTAATTCGGGTTCCCTGTTCACGATTGCGCGAACAGAATGCAGGTTTTTGTGAAAGCTTTGGTAAACAAGGCTTAGCTGGTGAATTTCGATCTTGTAACTTCAAATGGGAACTAGGCACAGGGGATTTTCCGGTGAATTATACGTTTTTTCTGTGTTTTAAATTAATTTCGGCTATTTGCAGACAAAACCAGGCGCAAAGAGGATTCGCAGGGATAAATACCTGGTAAACTGACAGTCCGGGTCACAAATGCAGGTGGGTTGGCGCGTCGAAGGTCTCCAGGTCGAATTCAGTAGGTTGGCGTGAGCTTGGATGTAAAATACATGCAGGAGACAACACAAACGTTTTTGCAAAAAGTGCAAAAAACGCGAAAAATTGGCCAAAATATGGATTTTTTGGAACATTGGCGCCTTTTTCGGATGACGTCAGCATGACGTCATCGGGTGGGGTCAGGGTCGGATGACGTCAACATGACGTCATTAGGTGACGTGGCGGCTTATGGGTGGTCCACGGGGATGGTGAGGTGGCGGACAGGTGGAGCAATGGCAGACGGGGGCGCGAACGCGGCGATGACGTAGCAATGATGCTGGCAGTGACGTTGGCAGGCAGATTGGCGGAAACCGGAAACCGTAGGCGGTATAATATCACACCGCTTTTCATACGGAAGTGGAGCTGTCAGAGGGGGCTCTGATACGTTGTGGGGGCAACGCATGGCCGAGGCCTGACGTCACCCACTGACAGATATCGTAAGCTATCTTACAGACGTCGGGGCCGGTCCGATATCCATGTGAGCCGTTGGATGAAAAGCGCCCGATCGGATGGTCGACGGGTCACTAACCTGTCCGGACGATACAACGTTGGGCGGGGAATAAAATATGTATTTTTCATGAAATTTATGCCCAGCGGGACTTTGGAAATATTGACGAATTTGTATGGTTTTTCAATGTGTTTCTTTATAAAGTCGCGCATAGCTCCCAAACTTAGGATAAGTCGGAAAAATAGGTTTTTTATGCATTTTTGCTGTTTGAGCGGGTTAGGGGTGAAAATGGGTTTTTTACAAGGTTTCTTTAGCAAATGAAGGGTTGAATGGGTAAATGAATTCTGAAGGAGGAAAAGAGGTGAGGCTTGGGTTCTTAAACTGATCAGATGTCAATTTGATTCCCTAGTGGTGAACATATGGCTATAATGCCAAGGGGGGGATATTTATAGAATGTTTGGGGTTTATACACCATGGTGTTATAATAGTAGGGAAATGGTGACATAGGAAATTTAGATAATAGAAGTTAGGAGTTAATATGGAGGGAAGAGGTGAATGAGGAGTGGTATCACTAAGTTTATTTGAAAACAACTTAGCTTAGGGAGTAGATCAAAATGAAAAGAATTTTGCACAAGAAATGTGGCTCTTAAAGGAAACAAGAACCAACATAAGACCTTGACTTCTTTCGCAAACACAACTGGTGTAGGGATGTTAGTAATGAGTGTAAAACAAGGAAAAAAGGGAAGTTAGACATGCTCCATTGTGTTGTTTTCCTTATATTGACTAGGAAGATTCAGTTTGAAAGGAATACCACTTCTGCAACCCCATCTACCTACCCATCTACTTGCCTAACATTTTTCGTTTCTTCTTGGAGGGTGCACTTGGACTTGCAGACCCTTATGTGCCTTTTCTTTTCCATTGGCTTTTTCTTTTGATTGCTTATTTAGCACTACCCTTATTGCTTCCAAGGCCCCAGATTAAGCAGTTGGGAACCTTAGTTTCTCTGCCTAACTATTAGTGTGCCAAGATTAAACAGTTTGGACAGACTTCTTTCTCTATTCTACAACAAAATTGAAACATGACATGATCCAGATTAGACTGTTGGACCATCCATCAAAATTTAGTAAACATGAAGGCATGTACACACCTTGCCTTGTTTTGGAAATATGGGATCTTTGTATCAACAAAGCAGAGCATATTTGGCATTTGAATTTGCCAATCATGAAATATGAAACCTATTAGTATAAGTATCCAACATATACTATGTAAAATATTTTCTGGCTTAATGAAATAGAAGGAACGACTCTTGCTTCAGCAAACAAAGAATATATATATATATTGCTTAGCCAAGTGAAAAAAAGAAGAACCGTAATCAATTGTATATTAAATTCATATACTTCTATCATTTCGAGTTATGGATACAACCAATAAATAATTCAAAAAAGAAAATTATGTAATATTCCAATCAGTTGTAGTCATAGTATTTATTCAACTTGCAATGAGAAAAAGACATTATACAAATTTAAATGTCAAGTACCCACCTACAGTCACTCAAATCTTTCAAATGTACAAATAGATAACACTCTCAGGACACAAGCCACTAAGGAGGTGTATTGGTCTAGTTAAGCAAAGATAAATTAAAAAAAAATACTCAATCAAGAAAGAAATGAGATAATAAATATTCTCCTGTTTAAGAATTTCAATCATTAAACAAAATAAATCACTACCTTCTAAGTCTCTAAAATCCAATTATAAAAACATAAAAATATATAAACAAAACCATGAAAAATAAAACAAACATCAGTAATAGACTGAATTCAAACAAGTTGATTCACTATATAAAATAAGTATTCCATAATAAATAAAAAATAAACAACATCACTTTGTTGATGGTTTCTCCTTTTTGAATCCCCCTTTTACAATTCAATCGAAAAGTTCATATAACCAAAGGCCCATAACCTTACAATAAAATAACCATAAGCTATCCTCAAATCATTCATTTACAAGAAATAACAAGAAAGTATTTCCGGTTCAAGCCTTCTCGGCCTAGAAGAAAATTAACATAAGAAACATGGAAAATACACTTTCCATACATGATCAATGGAAGCATCTTGGATTGCACTACCCAAGAAGATTGTCCTATCATCATTGAAAATAGGTTAACAAAAAAACCAAAATTAGGCAACGTAATGACATAATAGCATGGGGTTGATACAAAATCTACGATTATGTAGGAACCCTTTTTTATTATAATAAAAAGTAAAGTGAATCAAACAAATATTACCTACATTAGAATTTAAACAAAAAAACCCTATTTGCTCGCTCTATGTCCCTTTAATTATGAGGAAATGGTAACCTTGAGGTTTGGGGAGTTAATCACAATGTGTGTATATTTTGACCCAATTTTACCTTCAACAAAAGATGATTTTTATTTGTTCAAGTTATCATTTATATATAAAAAAAAAAAAATCTGTAATTGATTTTTTTCATAAATTAATTGGCTAATCTTATGCTCTAAACAAGAATATCGAGCATATATCGTTATTTCTAATACATATTTGCAATCAAATCATCTGACCTAGGGTTTTTAGAGGAAGCACCGTCAAAATTGACAACATTGTCTTGTCCAAGAGAAAGATTCTCTCAGTGAGACTTATTTATTTTAAGAGATGGTTCAAGGTTATTCTTCAAGTCAACCAAAGGGACAATTTTGGGATATCCCTTAACCTTATTTCTTTTAACCCGAGAATTGTTTTTATGCAGTTTTTTTATTTGCATCATGTCTTGACTAGTTCCCTATTTGTTTGCAAGATGAACAGGTCATACTTCAGGTTGAGAAGATTCACCAACATAATTAGTTTTACAAGATTTTGCCATACTTCTAGTAGTTCTGAAAGAAGTTAAATTTTTAAAAACTTCAATTTGACTATCCTCCAAAGAGGGTTGCCCTAGTATTTGAGAAGAAACCTCACACTCATCCCACTATGACTCTTGATCCATGGACAAAGTTGAATCAACAGGAGAAGGGTCAGCATGCCAAGTGGTAGAAGACTCTACAAGATCAAACTATGAGGGTTTATCATAGCCTTTTCTAGTAAGAAAGATACCCCAATCATCACCCATCTGGGCTAAATGATGTCTAACCAATATACATATTAACCCATGATGGGAGAGAGGTTGTTTAGGGTTTTTTATGTTCGACCTGGTAAGCCTTTGACATCCTGGTTAAACTCTTCAGGAGAAAGTAAGGTAAACTAAGTTCTCGACCTAAAAATTCCATCGAAATATAAATGTGATACATGTAAAAAATGTTGTAACAACTCTATGACGTTATATATATGCATCAATTGTAACAAGTTACACAACTTTGGTTTAAGAAACACTATAGGCATACCCTTCACATAGTACTCACAATCCTTCTTTGCTAACAATTTCTTTCACATAATGCCCTTGACCACAACATTTTTGGACTAAATCTAACCTTCTAAGGGTAATTGGGTAGTTGCTACCACAAACTACAAATTAACCTTAGTTTCAAGGCCACCAATGTAAACCCTCTTTGCATTGAAAGAAGCAACACATTCCTTAACAACTTCATCATTGTGCCCTTGAAAGAATTGCAAGAACTGACACCAACCTACTTGACAAAACAAAGCTAAACATTTATCATCTGCCTCAACAATTTATGCTCCAATTAGCTCTACTCAAACTACTAGAGGCATATCACTAAAGGAAACTTCATAGGTCAGGCTAGAATATGGCTTGAAAGAACAAAAATAGACATACAACCCTAAGTTATAGAAACCTAGGGGCCAAACACGAAATATAAAAATGAACTATTTGGTGAAACTCTCTTGAGAAACCAAGGAGATCACATTAGAATTCTCAAGTAGATGTATATGAAAGAGCAAGGGTGACCTTGAAGTGTGGGCAATCAAACCATAATCAAACCTTATACCAGTTGGTGCTAATATATATTGACACCTAAGCGTTTAAACTATTAGGTAAGCAGGTAAGAAAGCATATTAAAATGACAAGTTGGTCGGCCATAGTATTTACCATAAGTGTGTATCTGTGAAATGATTTTCGAGAATTGTATATTTAAGTTGAATGAACAGATCATTAAATAGGGCATATCAATAACATATATGGTATAATCAATTCAAATCATTAATCAACCCATAACACACAATGTGACCAATGTAGGTTCAAACTTTAGGTTAAGGCTATGAATATGAAACATTTGAAACATTTTAAATCACAAGTTCATCAAAACAAAGGTTAAATATAGGAAATCACGATGTTAACATACAACAATTACCCAATTGATCTTATAAATATGATTTTGGGCTACTACAAATGTACAATTTTGTAGCAACTTTTAATTGAACAATTTATTTTCTCTTAGGGGAAACTACTAACTAAAAAAAACCATAGTAATAAGAAAAATAAACCCTTTCATCTCAATGAACAGTGAAATAGGTCCCAACTTAAACAAGAAAGGAAAGTAGTGATCAAATAAAAGATGTAGGAATTTAGTCAATTCAAATCTAAATTAAATGACAACAAACAAGAAAGAAAAGTTAAAAGGGAGGAGGTTGGCTTGCCAATAGGTACAAAAGCTCCACTATGAAAATATTTCTTTCTAGTGTATATAATGCTACGAAATGGGGCACATAATTAAAAAATTCCCTAATAATTTATAGAAGAACAAAGATCAGAAAAAAATGAAGAGGCCTAAATGGTGCGAAGGAGCTCATGGTATTCACTATATGATATTTAAAGAGGATGTGCTTCAATATAAGAAAGAATCAGAAGGCAAGAAGTAGACCCAACCAAAGAAACTTCATTAGTAACACCATAAACCAAGGAAAAAAAAATGAATGCCAACGAGGTTCCTCTTAACTCATACTAAGTAGAAAAGAAAAAAACCCTCATGGAAAGTGGATCCCCTTTTGAATCCACAAGGATTCTTGCAGGAAAAACATCTTCTTGGGTAGATTAGGTAGGTGAGGAAGAGTCCAATTTTCACAAACTGAAGAATGATATGGTGGAAATAGAAGAAACTATGTGCTATACTCAAGTTAGGATGAGAGGAAGAGGCATTTCGCCAAGGAAAATATGAAGTGAACCTACTTCAAAACCGAAGTAGTGAATAATACTATGTAAATATATTTGGATTTTGGGAGTTTTTTGGAGAACTTTTAGTTGGAAATGGTTTGAAATTTTTGTGTCATGGGAAACTTGTTTGAGGGTTTAGATTAAGCTTCCATTCTCAATTTCAAATTTGCAAGGAAGATTAGAGTATGTAAAGGTTTTGACTTACTAACTAGATATATTTTTAATAATACAAATTTCTACCCGTCTCTTTGAAAAATATCACCATTACAATATCTTTAAGATTATAAGATTCTTGTATTTGATTTAAAGTCTCACATACAACTTGACCAATTTTTAATTTAATTTAAATATTGTTAATTAACTCTAACAATATACTCATAGGAATCATACCATAAAAATCTCTTTAAAATTAGAAGGTTATTGTATTTGATTATGTATCAGATAAATTCTTTATGTTTGTGTTTTGTATAGATTTT